>APFE031440906.1:106933-119545 GCA_000404065.3 Pinus taeda
GGAATCTGGGTACAAAGAAGAAATGTGATGAGAAGATAGAAGGAGAGTTAAAAAACTCTGTTGACTGATGACATCTGATGGTACAAGTGTCCTCTGGATCATCCTTGGGCATGGAGTCGTCACATAATCATCAGGTGCTACTCCAGTAGTCAACAGGACCCGAGGATGACGTTGGTGTCATGGTTGTAATCGTTCCCAGAAATACCCCCATTCCCACTCGAAGGGAGGGAAATTTTACAACAATGTTTGACAATCAGAGAAGCATGGTTTTTGATGTGTATGAAGGTGAATGAGTTATGACTGCAGACAACAATTTGCTGGGTCAATTTTCCTTGGATGGGATTCCAGTAGCGAGAGGTGGAGAGCCAAATGTTAAATTGGAATTTGAAGTGGACGTCAATGGAATTTTGAAAGTGTCAGCCGAGGACGAGGGAAGCAGGGTAAGTAATCACATTGTTATCACCAATGACTGTGGTCGACTGAGGAAAGGGGAGATAGAGAGGATGCTGCAAGACGCAGAGCAGTTCTGAATGGAAGATGAAGAAGCCAAAAGGGATCGCACTGCCAAATCCGAGCGGAAAAGTCAAACAAGTAAGGGAGACATCGGTTCATAAAACGAGTAAGGAAGACGTCGGTTCATAAAACGAGTAAGGGAGACGTCGGTTCATAAAACAAGTAAGGGAGACGTCAGTTCATAAGCGGCTCAACGTTATAAGAGCTATTACACCGAGGATTTGCTCGATACACCGTGGACTTACGTTATTACAAACATTGTCGCCGTAATAACATAATTAACATAACGTTATTACAAATTAACAAAACTCAATTAATTAACTCTATTTAATTAATTAAGTTGTATTAAGTTAATTTAATTATTATTTAAATATATATATAGATTAAAAATAAATTTAATTATTAAAAAAAAATTTATCAAAAAAATCTAAGGGAATAGAATAATGACACCACAATAGTGAGAAAATCGAAGCATTAAGCTTTGAAGACAGCTTTTTGAAGGAAGAGGCAATGTTACAAACATAAAATTGTATAAAATAAAATAAACATAAATAAATATAAATAAATGAATAATCAAAATGATGATTATTTAATACTCATTAGTTAACTGAAAAGGCCCAATCATGAAAGGACACCTGCCTAGTATATATATAGGGGTCCTCATTGTAACATTTAACATAACTTGTACATTTTTATATATTAATAAATTATTATTTCAAATACCTTTGTGTATTTTTACATTCAAGCCAACAAACTATAAGTTTTGTCGCTTCATTATTTAGCTCATAACATTTAGTATCAGCATCGACAATACTTGGTTTGGCTCCTCCAAACTATTCATCTTGACATTTTTACTCTAACCTTTTTTTGGAAGATTGGATTGGTGTGGGACTTGTGGGGTTCGAAAGAAGAAACAATGGAGTATCTCAACCCAAATTTTCATAATTGAGTTCACCATATCTTTGGAGTGACAAGCTATACAAGTTAGGGGTTTTGTCTAGTCCTCAACCAGTCTCAAACAAGTGGTTTTAATAAAACGGACATACCTAAAGATTGTGATGTCCAAATTACCTGCCACTTCTGGGATTTGCTAGAAGATGGACTAAGGCATTTCAGTTCAAAATTTCAAAACGTTGGGGAAATATTGGTGAAATGGAAGCGCTGAAAAATATGGTAGCCATGGTTGGTATTTTCATCTTGAAAAAAGACCTAAAAAAGACATAGGTCGGTTGGGCCCCTAAGAGGCACCCATTCAACCCCACTTGAAGGCTATATAAAGGAGATCAATTCTCCTCATTTGGACACACAAATTTTATCATTCATATCTCTGATTAAGCGAAATTACAGGAGGGCCGAAATTTCAGAAGGAGGCCGAAATTCTAGTGAGGGCCGAAATTTCAAGAACATGGTTTTTGACAGGGCACTTCATCATAATTTTGGTTACTGGTTTGGCTATTATTTCCTGATGTGGTTATTTATGATGTATTGATGAATCTGGAAACTCTCTCTATCTCATAAGGAAAGTATTTCTGAGTTTTCCCTTTGTGGATTTTTCCCTGGCTGTGTACCTAATTTTTGTGTCTTGTGTCTCATGATTTCTTGATATCTCTACTGTGAATAATTTTTACTGCTCTTTCATGCTTATGAATGATTTCCTTATAATTGTATAAAGAAATATTAGAAAATACTAATAATGTTTTGATGTTGTGGAAAACACGGAAATTATCCTAAGTTATGCCCTAGATAAAAATTCAACATGGTATCAAAGCTGGGGGGCATTGGAGAGTAGTCATAAAGGCAGTGGAGTTTATGGTTTGATTTTTTGTTGTTTAGGTTGCCAAGCGAAGATGGAAAAAGCCGAAATCAAGTTACAATCGTTTTTTTCTTTTGATCTATGACATGTATCAAGGCCGCAGTCAAGGGTGTTTTGGATGCAGGGTCAAGGCCTATGGAAGGGCTACTTCAGGGCTCAAAACCTTAACATATGCAAATTAAAGGGCTAAAGTCACATCTATGGACAGCGAGGTAAATAGGACTAAATTTATAGCATACTACAAACCTACATTCGAACCTGTAGTGTGACTGAGGTCATACGAATTTTGATTAAACCAAGATTGGAAAATCTGCTCTTTGCCAAGCATCCTCCAAAGTCTTGAGTCTGAAAGATTCGTTCCTGTGATTTCCGACATCTATACTTCTAAGGAATTCTTGTGAATCTGAGATATATTATCCCTCTGAAAGAAGAGTAAAATTTAAAAGTTGTAACACAACTATGGAACTGATTAAAGGTTGAAGAGGCACCCGAGCTCCTTGTGGCATCCTTCTGAGAGCATCTTTGTGACATTGTTCGCAACCTTATTCAAGCTTTGTGGCCACTTTAATACGAACTCTTTTGTATCATTTATAATCTATTAATATGCACCCTGTTAGTTTTTGTAGCACTGGAGGTGTTCTAGTCTCAAAACTTTGTGGAGAGGCTAAAACATAGGAGTTCTCCAAAAACCAAAAATCGTTTCTGGAAATTCCACCTAAAAGTGTTTCAATTAGACTTTTAACCAATTTTTAAATATTTCCCAAGTCTAAACTTAGGAAAATTGGTTAATTAATCAGTATTCATTGAGAAAGGTGAGAATTATCTAGAAACTCACATGGATCGATTAGGAAATAATCTCAGCCTGTGATTAAGATTTAATCTTGGTCGTTGGAGTCCCAACTGGAGATTACAAGAAGTCGATGGGTAGATGGACGAACACACTTTGTGAGACTTGAAATCGATTTCCTTGGGCAATTCGATTTCTCCAGAGAGTAGCAGTAGTTGCAGGAAGAGTTCGAGCCACAGAAGGGAAGTAGAGAAAGAGAAGGGCAGAGACAGTGAGTCTAGAGGAAGTTTTCGAATTCCAGAGAGTCAAAAAGAGAAGGTCAAGATTTTCTCCAGAAGGTTGCGCAGAGCCTCAAGAGGGCAATTTGATCCAACTGAAGAGGAGCTTGTTCCAAAACTCGGGAATATTTTCCAGAGTGCCGAATAAACAGTTTCTCAATCAGCAACAGGCAGGACAGCTAGATTGGCAATTGTTCAGGCAGAGCTTGTGAAGGATTGCGCTAGGGTGATGCAGGGCCTGCGTAGAGCTAATTGGACGGCTAGCTTTCCAGAGGCAGTGAAGTGTCGGGATTGCTCAGAGAGGGTAAATTCCCTCAAATAATTTGGCCAGTATTTCTCTTGTATAGATTCGCTAGTTTGGCAATATTTATTGTACTTATAATTTCTCATTGTTGCATAATAATAAAAACCCTCAATTGTTGCACCAGTTTTCTCAAGTTGGGTTTTTTCAGGGACTTTGGTCCAAAAATAACAGTGCCAGATTTTTATGTGTATGTGCAAGTATTTTCTCAGTTTCTAGTTTATCTTCCATAGTATTTTATTTGTGAAGATTGTAGTGTGATTTATTCGATATTTGTCATGGCAAGTAAATTGTTAATTAATTTACAGTTAGAAGAATAATTTCCAGTTGCTACAATAGAATTTCCAGAAGTGAAATTTTCACATGGTATCAGAGCGATTTTGATCAGGCCAGGAAGCTTAGAAGCAGATGCAGAAATTCATTGTTCAGAGGGAGCAGCAGGATGAATTTATGGGCGTTGTGTAGAGCCTCAGCCAAGTAGTGCGAATTGCTTGAGCAATTCGATTTTTTAGTGCAAGTTGCCAGAAAATTTTGGTTTGCCATATTGAGTGATTCCAGCAAGCAGAGGGAGTAACAATCCAGTATTTTCGCTAAGTAGATTTCTTGGTTGGGCGTAGAAGGGTTTTATAGCAGTTGCTAGAGCAAAATCGACATCAGGTGGAAGAGAAACTGCACAAATAAAGGAAAATTTCTCTCAAAGGGTTTCTAGCCTAGAAATCCAAATTTCCAGTTGCAGTCAGCAGTAGCTGCAAGCAAATTCTCACTCCCAAAGGGAGTGTGAATAGCAGATTCAGCAGTCGAACAGGGGGAAAGAGGGAGATTTTTGTCCAGATTCAGAAATGGCCACAGTTGGGCTTAGAAATTAGGATAGGTTGGAGGGAGCCTCCAACTATGTCATCTGGAAGGCCACGATATCCTTCCTGCTGGATGAATTTGGCTTGAAGACCTATGCAGACAATGTTGTGGCAGTACCAAATGATGTGGATCAGCTGAAGGAATACAAGAAAAAGATGGTGAAGGCAAAGCAAATGATCTTGGATGGAGTCTGAGACCATATAGTCTTCGCATATAGTGAACAAGAATTCAGCCAAGAAGATGTGTGATGCTCTCGCTCAGCTATATCAGAATCCTTCCGAGCAACGGAAGATGTTCCTACAAGAGAAGCTGAGAAACATTAGGATGCAAAAGGGTGAAGGCCCTTCCTCGCTAGGATTCAAGAAATTCGTGATCAACTTGCAGCCGTTGGGGAGGCACCTCAACCTACAGAGCTTGTGTATTTGGCCCTAAAGAGTGTCTCAAAGGAGTGGCAAGTCTTTGTCCAAAGTATCTTGGGTTGAGACACATTGCCTAGGTGGGACAGGATGTGGTCAAACTTGCAGCAACAGGAGATGAGGCGAGCTCTAGTAAAGAGCCCCATCAACGGAAGCAACAGTATGGGTTTGAAGGGTGAGAAGGAGGAGGAGAATGTAGCCCTTGCATCAAAGGGTTCCCGTCAGGGACAAGGGGAGAAGAAGAAGAAGAAGAAGGACATATCTAAGGTCAAGTGCTTCAGGTGTGGAGAGTTTGGCCACTACAGTATTCAATGTCCTCTCAGGAAGAAGGACAAGTAGAAGCAGGACCAGGCAGCGTCCGCAGAGATAGACAAATTGTTCTCCAAGTTGGAGGAAGACTTCGCAATGTTTGCAGCTATACCTCCAAGAGTGAGGTGGGGCAATATGGAATTATAGTCCTAGAGTTGCACAGAGGATTGGGCAAGGTCCACTAAGGTGTCTTCCTCATGGATCATTACCTTGCTACAGGGACCCGTAGTATTCAGTAGCACGATGGATCAGTGTCAGTTGATGTAGTCAGATTTGTTGAAGAATCTAGCGCAGACATAATTAAGTTGATTCTTTGTTACATGATAACAATTTGTGAAGTATTTATACAATTTATCTTAGCTTAATGTTTCCTTCAGCATTAGGCTATATATGTTAGCTTCATCAAATTGCTATCAAAAACCAAAAGAGACAAGAACACATATATTTGGCTTTCTACCAGGGCCAAAACCTCTCCTCTTGGAGAGGAAAACCCACGCAAAATTCTTCTTATAGAGATTCACTTGACGAATACCAAGACCATGACCCTTGATACAATCTGCCTCTCCAAGACCAAGACATCAATCCTTTGCTCCATCACTGCTGAGATCTTCATGATTATTGCACCTTTGAAGTCGTCACTGCTGCATCTTTCTCATATCACTGAGATCTATTGAGATCTTCGTTGTGTTCTTTATTCCATGCTTTCATTTAGGGCTCCATTATGACAGTCATTATGATCACCGTTTCAAAATGTTTCATCAAGCACTAGGATCATCACCATACCTTACTAATCATATGCCAAGAGAATATGTCAAGACTAAGAGATCATTGTGATCCTTCTTATGCCGAGACAGTGAGTCTTTCCTCATCATATAAATACATCCTTAGAGACTGTGACAGTATTCTAGATCCTTACCCTTTCATTAACGCCGAGAATGTGATGAATATTGTGCATTGAGGCTACTGTTGTCAGGGCTGCATCTTTGATACTATAACCAAACATAACGTTACACTAGGATCTGTTGAGGGTATGCAAGGTAGTAAGAGCATATATACACTTATATATATGCCAAGATTAATAGCACAGACTTCATGCCAATGTTGTGACAACATCCGCAGTGCTTTCTCCTTCATCATCTGAGATCCATCTTGACTGCACCTTCAAGCATGCCGAGAATAGGATCTAGCCCAAACTTTAGTCAATGTTGTGTCCTCATTTGAAGCTATTTATGCACCCAAAATTTGGCCATGACTGCACATACCCAATCGAGGTGCAATAAAGCCCTAATGCAGATCTGCTCCTTCATGTGAGGCTTCAGAGGAATGCGAGATCTCCTTCTAGATTGCGGATCCCTTATGCGAGGTCTGTCCCTTCTTGACTACCTATACTTGCACCCAATACTCACACGAAATTTCAAAGGGAGGTGCAAGGTTGTAATCTGTCCTTTTGTAGGATAGCTTGACGAGGTATTTATAGTGGTGAGTGCTCCTATATTGAGCCGACGTGACAGTATGAATAGTCGTAACTTTTTCCCAAGCCGACATGACTTCCATTTATTTAATATTTTCCTTTTAATTTATTTTGGAGCCAACATAAGATTTCTTTGTGGTTTTGCTTGTAGGCTTCGGTGAGCTTGCTCTTGAAGGATTGTTCTTGGTCTTGGAGGGTTGTTACAAATTGTTGAAGAATTGTATGCATTTACATGAACTCATGAAGAGTTTCTTTACATATGACATGACTCTTTGACATATAAATAAAATCCTAAAGACATCAAGAAGAAGTCTTTTACCTAGTGACACTTCTTGCTCATGAAACCCATGAAGCTAGATATACAAAAATAATTTATCCTCGTTATTACATCATTTACAAAGATCATGTCATCATGAAGACCGAACCTAGTTACATTTTCTTCAACAAGATTATCAAGTGACAGTTGCAGTCTAATTGTAGTCAGGTGCTGAGGAGCGCAGATGCAGTGTCAACAGTAGAGCAGGTGGCTCAGTGCAAAGTTGGCAGCAACGCAAATTTCTCAATGGATAGTTCAAAGGCTAGTAGCAGTCAGATGCTTAGGAGACAAATGTTGCACAAAGACATGGTTGATTCGGTATTTCAAATGCTTCAGTTGCAGTAGTTGCAATAGCAGCAACAACAGTTGAGAGGGAGTTGCAGTGCAGATGCAGAGTTGACAGCAGTATAGTAGTGTCAGCAGCAGCACAGATGAAGCATCAGAGTTATGCAGTGGTTGGTGGGAAGTGGCACGCAGTCACAGTGGCCAGACAGCAGCAATGTACACTATATACAGAGGGTGATGCAGAGATAGGGTGTTGGAGCAGATCAGCACTAGAACATCTTCCTCGCTAAGAGGGAGTGTTAGTTTTTGTAGCATCAAAGGTGTTCTACTCTCGAAACTTTGTGGAGAGGCTAAAACACGAGAGTTCTCCAAAACCTAGAAATCGTTTCTAGAAATTCCACCTAGAAGTGTCTCATTTAGATTATTAACCAATTTTTATATATTTCCTAAGTCTAAAATTAGGAAAACTGGTTAATTAATCAATATTAATTGAGAAAGGTGAAAATTATCCGAAAACTCACACGAATCAACTAGGAAATAATCTCAAGCCATTGATTAAGATTTAATCTTAGTTGTTGGAGTCCCAACTGGATATTATAAGAAGAAGTAGATGGGTAGATGCAGGAATACACCTGTGAGACTTGAAATCGATTTCATTGGGCAGTTTGATTTCTCCCGAGAGCAGCAACAATTGCCAAAAGAGTTTGAGCCATAGAAGGGAAGCAGAGACAGAGAGGGGCAGAGACAGTGAATCTAGAGGAAGTTTTCCAGTTCTGGAGAGTCTAAAAAAGAAAGCTGAGATTTTCTCCAGGAGGTTGCACAGAGACAGCGCAGAGCCTCAAGAGGGCAGGATCCAGCTGAAGAGGAGCTCGTTCACAGTTCGAGAGGCTAGGAATATTTTCCAAAGTGTCGGAGAGAGTTTCTCAATCAAAAGCAGGCAGGACAGCTACATTGGCAATTGATTCAAGAAGAACATGTGAGGGACTGTGCTAGGGTGACGCAGGGCCTGCGCAGAGCTGGTTGGACGACTATCTTTTTAAAGGCAATCAAGTGTTGAGATTTCTAGGAGTGAAGGTAAATTCCCTCAGATATTTTGGCCAGTATTTCTCTTGAATAGATTCGCCAGTTTGCTATTATAGAATTTCTCACTGTTGCATAATAATAAAAACCCTTAGTCGTTGCACGGTTTATCCCAAGTTGGGTCTTTTCGGGGACTTTTGTCCAAAAATAACAGTGTCATATTTTTGTGTGTGTGCGCCAATATTTTCTCCGACTTCAGCTTATCTTTGTTACGCAACCAGCTCATAAAAAGATAGATCAACGAATTAACAATTATCCTTTTCGAGGGGAAACCTCCTTTACATTGATATAAATGAACAATTCTTGGATGATACAAATGACAAGACCTCCTTTGCATATATAAGAGTCTAAGGGGTCACAATATAATCAGAGCCTCCATAACAATAATAATATAAGGGCACAACAATAACAATGGTCGGCTTCTATGGGACACAACAATAACAATATGGGGGCTACATGGGCACAACAATAACAATAAGGGGGATACACCAATATTATAGGGACCTAACATGTCCCTCTCCTTCAAAAAAGTGTTGTCCTCAATGCTTGAGTAGTTTTGGATGCTTTTGTATAAAATTCTCATCCTCCCATGTGGAATCTTCAGTGGGTAAGTTCTTCCACTTAATGAGATACTCGGAAATTTATCGATTCCATAGCTATCGAGTTCTTATTTCAGTGACTGCTTCAGGCTCAAATATGATTTTTCCTTCTTCGTCAAGTTCTGGCAACATTGTTTGAACTGGAAGCTGGTCATCGATAACTTTCTTTAAGCATGAAACATGGAAAACTGGGTGTACTCGGGAAGATGCAGGCAACTCCAATTTGTATGCCATAGTACCAATCTTTTGCAATATGTTGTAAGGATCATAGTACTTGGTTGATAATTTATTATCCTTCTTAGATTGCTTGAGAGACATTTGTTTGTATGATTGTAGCCATAAAAATACCCAATCACCTACATCAAAACTTCTTTCACTATGATGTTGATTTGTCTGTTGTTTCATTCAATTCTACGCCAGAGTGAGGTTATCCTTTAAGAGTTGGAGAACTTCTTGTTGATGCTCGATGCGATCTTCCACTACTTGAACCTTAGAATTTTCTCTTAAAGATGATGTGATGGAAGGTGGATGATATCCATAAAGTGCCATAAATGGGGTCATTTTTGCTGCAGTATGGAACGAAGTGTTATACCACCATTCAGCTAGAGGTAACCACTTGACCCATTGTGTTTGTTTATCAGATACAAAGCAACGAAGATATCCTTCCAAACATTTGTTCACTATCTTAGTTTGCCCATCAGAATGAGGATGATAAGATGAGCTATGAGCTAATTGAGTAGCAAGACAAGAAAATAATTTCGTCCAAAAAATTTCCAGTGAAAATGGTATCTTTGTCACTTACTATAATCTTTGGATTTCCATGAAGCTTTTGAATTGTTTCCATAAATGCAGTAGCAATTGTACTAGCTTTGAAAGGATGAGATAATGCATAAAAGTGTGCATACTTGGTAAGTCTATCGACTACCACCATGATGACACTCTTTCCTTCAAACTTGGGTAAACCTATCATAAAATCCATTGAGACCTCCTCCCAACACTAACTTGGAATGGATAAAGGTTGTAACAGACCCGAGGTCTTAGATGTCTCAACTTTATTTTTTTGGCAAACCAAACATTCTGCCACAAACTTCTGAATATCCATTTTAAGGCCATCCCCAAAAAATCCCTTCTTGACCCTATGGTAAGTTTTTAAAAATCATGAGTGCAATCCTAAGGGAGAGGTGTGTAATTCCAAAAGAATCTTTCGTTTGAGTTAGGAATTCTTACAAAGATATAAGCGATCTTTGTATCATAATAAATCATTTTTCCAGCTAAATGTATCAAATGTACTGGGATCTTGCAGCAACTTTTGAATGGGTGACCACACCTCTTCATCATTCTTCCATTCATCCCTTGCTTCGGTTATCCACTCAGGTTGGATAATAGAAATGGCGCAAAACAGTGCTTCCACATCCTCATCCTTTCTTGAAAGTGCATCAGCAACAACATTTTGCTTCCCTTTTTTGTAGATGATTTCAAAGTCATAACCCAACATCTTTGTCACCCATTTTTGCTGCTCTTTTGAAGATAATATTTGTTCCAAAAAGTATTTAAGACTATCATGAACCATTTTTACCTTGAAGGGTCTTCCCATTAGGTAAGGTCGCCATTGCTTTAGTGCATGTAGTATTGCCAACATTTCCTTCTCATAAATAGGTTTGTGTAAATACTTTCCTTTGATTAGACGACTTTCAAAAGCAATGGGTCTTCCTTCTTGCATTAAAACAGCACCAATTCCATTTCTTGAAGCATCACATTCCACACTAAAAGTTTTTGTTAAGGCTAGAGTAGCTAAGACCGGTGCTTGGCACGTTGCCTCTTTAAGATGTTTAAAGGGTTTCGTTGCTTTTGGAGTCCAAGAAAATGCATCTTTCTTCAGTAATGATTTTAGAGGTGTCACTATTCTCCCATAGTTCTTAACAAACTTGCGATAATACACGATCAACCCGAGAAATCCTCGAAGATGCTTTACATTAGTGGGAATTTTTCGTTCCTTAATGGCTTTAATTTTGTTAGGGTCTACCTTAACACCCTCATGAGATACAATATGACCCAAACATTCCACCTCCTGTACTCTAAAGAAACATTTGGAGGTTTTGCATATAATTGTTTCTCCTCCAATAGTTTGAGCACCTTATCACCATGTTTAACATGATCCTTCCAAGACTTGTTGTAGATTAGTATATCATCAAAAAATACTAACACAAATTTTCTAAGGAAAGATTTGAAAATGGAATTCATCAAACCTTGAGATGTGGAAGGTGCATTATTAAGGCCAAAAGGATCACCAAAATTCATAATGACCCTCATAAGTTTTGAATGTTGTTTTTGGAATGTCTTCAATCTTCATTTTAATTAGAGAATATCCTGAACGAAGGTCCAGCTTGGTGAAGTAAATTGCTCCATGTAATTCATCCAACAATTCATCAATGAAAGGGATGGGAAATTTATATTTAGTAGTGAGCTTGTTGAGCTCCCTATAATCTGGACACATACTCCATGATTCATCTTTCTTGTGCACTAATACTACTGGAGTAGAGAAAGAACTTTGACTAGGTTGAATTATACCAGCCTCTAGCATTTTTGCAACCATACGTTCAATTTCAATCTTTTAGGCATAAGGATATCTGTAAGGCCTAATGTATGGAGGAACACTTCCTGGAATCAAGTGAATCGCATGATCATGATCACGAATAGGTGGAAGGCCTTTGGGAGTCTCAAACAGCTTGGAATGATTGTCCAAGACTTTTTGGAGATCTAGAGAAATAGATGATTTCGATGTTTGAACCCCTAGTGAGCATAATTGTGCAATTATGCCCCATTGTTCTTTCTTCAGAAGATTTGTCATGCCATTAGACTTGATTATCTTTCCTAGTTTCCTTGCGGTACCCCTTAATTCAACTTCCTTGCCTTCCCAAAAAAATTCAAGAAAAGTTCTTGAAAATTGAAAGCTATCGTCCCCAAAGATTGTAACCATTCGACTACTAGTACAATATCAGCACTACCCATTGGAATGGAAAGAATTGGACTATCCAATACATATTCCCCCATGGTTATCTTGATATTATGGCACTTTCCAGAGCAGTTTATAGTTCCTCCATTTGCAACCATCACTTGACACTCTGGTGCTGGATATAGGAAGCAATTCAATTCCTTGGCTATCTTACAATGAATAAAATTATGGGTACTACCCAAATCAATCAGCACTATTACCTTTTTATTCTTGATATATCCTTCTATCTTGAGAGTTTGAGTAGTGGTAAATCTAGCCAATGCATTACAAGATATGGTCGGATTCATTTCTTCTTTCTCTGGGTTTGGTTTCTGGTGTATATCCTCCTTTGTTGATGTTTCTTGTTCATTTTCCTCGTCTTCACAATCTATGTATAATAATTTCTTCTCCGCACTCTTATGAACTTTAGTGTATTTTCTATCACAACTGTAACAAATCCCTTTTGCTATTTTTTCCTCCAATTATTGTGGTGTAAACCTTGTAGTTTGTGGAAGACTAACACTTCCAACTTTATAGTTGTGAGTGGTAGACTTCCTTATTGCCATAATTTTTCTTTCAAATTTTCTTGTCACCCTA
>APFE031440906.1:119830-132132 GCA_000404065.3 Pinus taeda
TTATCAATTGCCTAGAGAAGGTGTTGCTCTTTGTATCTTCATAATGTGCTATCATTTCCTCCGTAAAAATTGACCAGGTGACAAGTGGTTTACGTGAACAAAGCCATCTATACCATACAAACTGATTGGGTTCTAAACATAAAGATGCAATACGTACCTTTTGTGAGGGTGGCACATCGTGTAGATCAAAATATTGCTCCATCTGTAGTATCCATGTTACCGTATCCTTGCCATCAAACTTCCTCATATCTATCTTTGGAATGTGGTGGTTCTTAAACCCCACATTGGATTCTCTAAAATCGTAATTTGTATTCCTTTTGTCCTCATCATGATTTTCATGGATTACCTTGTCACCACTAGAAAGACTTTCTTGCAACAACTTTGTCAAACCTTCCTTCAAACATTCCATTTCTGCTTTTAAACCGTCCATGTCGTCTTTTGAACCATCCATGTCACCTTTTAGTTCATCTTTGGTTGTTCTTTGTGAGAGCGAAATTTGTTGCACTTGGTCCCGTAATTTTGATATATCATGCTGCAATTCTTCCTCTTCATGTGTCATAGTAGAGCTTTTTGAGGGCTTAATGGGTGTAGACTTATTTTGCTTAGGAGACATTTTAGAACCCAATACTGATATCTATGCTTCAATATGCCCTTAGAATCACTTCACACTGATTTTTCAAACAAAAGTAATGCAATTTTTTTTTTAAATATACATTTTTTTCTTGCTTTTAGGAGCTCAATCTTGAAAAGGTTGTAACTCTGTAATTTCGGATCTCCAAGTTCTAAAAAATCTTCCTGTGGTAGCTTACTAAGTCTTCTTTCCAACCCTACAAGTCTGATCGTGATTGGATTCTTCAAGAAAGATTTATGCCAAATCTCCCACAACGACCTGATTATGGATTAGTTCAGTAGAGCAAAGTTGTACAGGATGTCACGTGTCACTGTTTCAACCTTCGATGCTGAAATTGCTACACGAAAAACTACAGTCTATGCACTTTTAGCCACTTTTTACAGAATTCAAATTTGATGCCTAAAACGAAAGTTATGACGCTTTTCCCTAGGTAACCTATTTGAGACAAAATTCAGGAGCCTACAAAAACCCTAAATTCCTCGGATCATATCTCAAAAAAATATAGTGAACCAAGCTCTGAAGCCTCGAGAAAAAAATTACAGTGAAAATGCCAAGATGGCCTATTTGAAGAAGTGAAACCCTAGAATCCGAACCTCTGATACCAGATGTTATGCAACCAGCGCACAAAAAGATAGATCAACAAGTTAAAAATTATCTTCTTCGAGGGGGAAACCTCCTTTACATTACATAAATGAAAAATTCTTGGATGATACAAATGACAATACCTCCTTTGAATATATAGGAGTCTAAGGGGTCACAATACAATGAGAGCCTACATAACAATAATAACGTAAGGGGACAACAATAACAATAGTGGGCTTCTATGGGGGCTACATGAGCAAAACAAAAAGAATAAGGAGTATACACTAGTAGTATAGGGAACTAACAATCTTCTGCAGTGTTTTATTTGGGAATATTGTAGTGTGATTTATTCGATATTTCTCGTAGCAAATAAATTGTTAATTAATTTAGAATTAGAAGAATAATTTCCAGTTGCTGCAATAGAATTTCCACTGGTGAAATTTTCACACACCTGCGCTTTGTGGATCCTATGGCATCTTATGCATGCGAGATTCTATGTGATAAGGCGTATATCTTGTTCTACCTTGCCCAAGCTAATCTAGAAAGGCAGAATTCATTATTTCATTATGGTACCTATCCAAATCTCCTGATGTCCTCTCAAAAAGTTCAAGCTTTTGACAATAAGAATTTTTCATAAAGACCCCTATCATATGTTTGTAAAGGGAAGCACAGGTCTGAATCTTCATTTGACCTCTTTGTGGCATGCATTACACCTTGAATATTTGAAAAAGTCTAAGTCTAATCAAGCCTCTGAGCAAGCTCTATCAACCATTCTCATAATATCATTAGAATTTGTCATCCCTGGAGCTTGTGGTATCATGGGCAAATCCAATTTAATATATTTTTGAAGTCTTAATGAGGTCAAGAAAGTCTAGAACAAAACCTTGAAGGGAGACTTGAGCTTATCTTATTGAGCCTCATCGTCGTATCGTTGTAGAATCTCTGTGATACCGAGAATGTTTCCATGCATAAAAAGGAGGTTTTATTTCCTGTCAAATCTTACTATATCTCGATCTTTGAAAAATGTCATTATCTTAAACAAAAAATAATAATTGAAGTTCGATGGCATACATTTGATGAACATGAGAAGATCAACTCCCTGTGGAATCGAATATTGTTGCATCTCTGAAAGCATGATCCGAGAAAGATTTTTGTTGATAATTGATGAACTCCTTTTTATTCATAAAAGTCCTATGACCGAAATATTTTGAAACTAACCTGCCACAATTTATATTCTCTCTGTTGTAAGAAGACCGGGAATTGCAAGTCCGGAAAGTGTAAAATGTTTTTAAAATCTCTGACATATGTCTTTGGAGCAGCCAGTTGCAAGTTTAAACCAGGTTTGTGTTGACATATGAAATTTATACATTGAAAGTTTCTTTAGCTAGATCAATTAGCTTGGATCATTGGAGATGATTGCAGGGATATCTAGATTACACCATATGCTAAGCCAGGCTATCATATCCTCACCCCTTATGTTTGTTCATTACTAGAAGATGGATCTAAAGTTTGGAGTGGTTTAAAAAACCATAGCAAATATTTAAAAATGGTGAAGTTGGAGAATGAGTTGCAACATTAAATGATGCTAAACATCATAATTTGTAAACCCTAAAGATCATTAGGGTTTGAAGTTAAAACCCTAGCCCATCAATTGGTATCTCTATCTACGGTTGTTGATGAAAGTCTAATGGATTAATTGCTTATTCTTAAAAAGATCTGACATCTTGATGATGAAATTGATTTGCAGGCTTGATAAGGACGCAAAAGATCAAAAGGGAATTGTCACAATCTTAAAAAGATAAGTATCTTGGGTTTCTTTTATTGTTTCAATTAACACTGACATTGGACTATTTATGATGTGTAAAAACCCCAGGTTGGGTTTGGAAAAGGGAATCTAAGTCTAGTAAACATAACCTTAATTCCTTATTGATAATATGGACTCATTGATAATGATGTGGATTTGATGATGATGTGGACTTGTTAATGATATAGACTTCTTAATGAAGTGAATGTGAACTCTTTATTGATGTTGATGTAAACTCCTTGAAGATGTGGATGTTGAACTCCTTGATGCTTACTCTTTAAGAATGATGATGATCTGAATGTTGATGACATGGACTCGTTGATGATAGATTGGATTGGAATGACTTGATGATAATATGGACTTCCTGATAATATAGATGATATGTACTATTTATCTGGACCCTTTAGTTATATGGACAAGACTTCTTGATGATGATGAAGATATGGACTTGATGATATTGTAGAGTCCTTGATGATGATGGTGATATGTACTTCTTGATGACTTGGACTCTATGAATTCTTTGTTGATGATAAGAACTAGTTAATGTTGATTTGGAGTAGCATCGGATGTGCTCTAAGCCTCAAATTTTGCAAGGAGGCTTGGGCACATGCATTCCAAAGAACCCAGAAACCGTTTTGGAAAATTCCAACCAGAGACAATTATATTAAAATAATTAATACTTTTAATGGATTTCCTAAGTCTAAACTTGGGAAAATTAAAATATTAATGGGTATTAATCTAATTGTGGGTGAATCGTCTAGATAAAGATGGAGATCAAGTCAAATTGATATGAGCCTTTGATTAGGAGTTAATCTAGGTCGTTGGTTGTCCAACATGAAGATATAAGAAAGGGCTTGAGGGTCATTTGGAAATACACCAAGAGAGATCAAGAAATCGATTTTCTGAAGTGAGAAGTTCTCAAGATGAAAATTCGATTGAGGAGATTTCTTGCAGTTGAGGGGCAGAGATATTAGCTTCTTAAGAGAGAGATTCTCAGCCGGAGAATAATCAGCAAATAGAGGCAGATAGTGATCCAACAACTCTCACGCAGAGGCTAATGCTGGGCTAACAGGGCCACATAGAGGGAGAGAGAGAAAGTCGAAAATCAGAGCAGATTCAGTTTCAATAATCGGAAGTCGGGCTATGAGAATGGGAGGCTAAGAGAAGTGACACTGGGCTACTGATCAATTCCCCAATTGGGTGACGTTGTGCCTGATAGGTTTGACTCTGGGACAGCATACAGCCAGCGCAAGGCCTACCAGGGGCACCTCATCCAGCGGCCGGATGAGCGAGGACATTTTCTCAGTGATTGTGTGAGGTTATCTCACAAAGCTTCTGCCAATATTTCTCTCTGTAACTGAATATCCCTGTGAGGTATTCAGAGATGTATTTAGAATTTGCTACTGCTTAATAATAATAAACCCTCAAAGCTACTGCACTGGTTTTCTCACATTGGGTTTTTCTGAGGACATTTGTCCAAAAATAACGGTGTTCTATGTGTTTGTATTTCCTTGCTCAGTTTCTATGTTTTAGAATCATACTTAATTTGGTGTAAGCTGCTTCAGTAATTTGCTTCAATATTTCAAGAAGAAAACTGGAATAAGTTTGTAATGTAATTTACAATCTAGGTGAAGTAGATTCAGTTGGTTGCAGTAGGATTCCTGAGATTGTTAGATCTAGGAATTTTCACATGGTATCAAAGTTGTTGATGTGAAACAGGAAGAGAAGATCTAGCATTGAAGCAAGGGTCAACTTGTTGCAGCAAGCAGCAGTTCAAATCCCCTGAAGGATTGCGCAGTTCTAGCCAGGAGGGCTATATTTTTGTGGGTGTCTCTCTCTGTTTGAGCTGACAGAGAGGTAAGAGTGTTGGATCGAGAATTTGCCAAGGCATAGGGAACCTCACAGAGTTAGAGGGACGCAATTTTTTGAAAGTTGAGCGTTGGACAGAAAAACTTTCATAAGAAGGAAGCAGATCACATAGTGATGGAATACTTCCTCACTAATTTCTTGCCGAGGAAACCAGTGTTTCTCATTTACTAGGCAGCAGAGGAGTAGCAGACTTACCAGCTCCATCAAGGAGTACGTAAGCCAACCTAGAAGCTACGCAGTAGGGAGAAAGAGGGAGTTGTTTGACAGCTTTCGGAAGATATGGCAACCAGTGGCTAGAGGGATCAAGACAGGTTGGATGGAGCTTCCAACTATGTCATCTAGAAGGTGTTGTGCATTGCAAACAACCCCCCATTTCATATTATTTTTATTCACAAAAACATTAAAATATGAAATGGGTCCCTTTAGAAATAAAATTGATATCAAAACTTTTCTTTCTAAAAAGTCCGATAATCAAAGGAGCGCTTACAAATGAAACTTAAAAGCAATATTTATTTAAAAGCGGAAATAAAGCGAATATAAGGTTTTTGCGATAAAGCGATCGCAAGATCGCATATCGCAAAAAACATAAACAATGCACCAAATAACATATGGCCTTCCCCCGATGCGATATAGCTATCGGCGATATCACAATCGGCAATCCCCTTATGTGCACCACTAATACACCGCATGGTATAGCCCCGATGCGATAAAGCTATCGGTGATATCGCAATCGGCCCCGCTCCTTTATTTTTGTAAACATATGCGCATATGCCTTTTCGCCGATGCGATGTCGCAATCGGCAATCGGCGATCCTCTTGTCTCATCCTTAATGCATATATGCCTTTTGCTGATGCGATATCGCAATCGGCGATCGGCGATATTCAAATCATTGTTAAAGCCATTCATGCGCTCCCTTCCGATGCGATGCGATAAGGCACGGTTCTCAATGCAAAAGCCGTTAAAGTGATTGGAGAGCCCAATTTATTGATAATTAAGGCATAATCACTCCCGCTCGGCCGCCCATACGCCCATTGCATGCTTTAAGATATTTTCAACCAAATTTGGGAATAATGGGCATTTATAAGGTGGCAGGCCCTATATGGTTACTTAATGAATCTCTGTCCTGAGATCTGCCTGTAGATTGTCTCCGCGCCATTTGATAAAAGCATAATATATTAACGTTCATCTTTTACATTTTGCTATCAACTCTGAGTTTTACTATTATCTCTGTGTTACGCCGAATTCTCTTCTCTGTGCAGAATACAGTTTTACAAAAGGATTCGGACATGATGGGTAAAAAGTCCAAGAAGGTTGCAGGTGCTTCAAATCCACCAGCTGCAGGGAAATCGGTGCTAAATAGCAAAAAAGGCAAAATATCCGACACAACATGTGCAGGCCTAGCCAGGACAACTTGGCAAGGAACTTATGATTTGATGGAGGCCGAAAAACCAACACAGACAGCAGAAGAAGCAACCGCGGATTCACCTAAAAGGTTGGAAGGTTCTCTTAAGGATTTGGCAGATTCCTTCCTCCATAGGATTGCAGCAAGGGAGCAAATTCTCCCGTATACTGATGTTGTCAAATGGGCAATTGAAGAAATCCCCATCACTGATAGAACTTTCATCACAAAGGATGGGAGAATTTTTGGGTCATTTAAGCCTGAAGATCTGAGGCAAATGTATCATTTTCCTAAGCCGGAGAAAATATATAATAGCGCCTTTCTGAAACAATTTGCAAGCGAATACGAGATTGAGTCTAAACCTATCAAGGAATGGAGGCAGAATCCAAATAAACACAAACATGAAGCCTCTGGTAAGTACTCAGTTGCCTCTTTGTGTTCTCCTTATTGCTATGCCGGTATAATGATGTGTAGATTGTGGGGTTTGCATGACTCTGCCGTTTTTACCATTGAAATGGTTCCTCTCATGGAAGCGGCAGTAAACAGCACTATTATGGATTGGGCCACTATTCTTTCAGATAAGCTAGCATTAGCTGTCAGTGACTTTAGGAACAAAACTAGAGTCACTGAGAGGAAAATTCCCCCGTTCTACTACAGTGCATATATCTTGGATACTTTGTCTTTTAATTCTGAATTCCCTATTCTTGGCTGGAGGTGGACCGTACAGGACCCCTCGCCCATTCATATTTATCATCGCAAGATGTGGAAAACATCTTATAAAAACCACATGTATCAGATTTGCAATGGTTTCATGGTTCCTGTATATTATGCAATTTTTGATAAGCCTATTCCGAGGATATCCTACCTAGCCTCTTTTGATTTGCCTGTTGTGGGTAGTTGGTTTGGAGAGGAATATTTCACTTATATTAGAGTCTTTGGTAGCCAAGCCAACCCTCATGTCCTTCCTTTATATGTCCCTGATAAACTGTTAGCAAGGGAGATTGCTTACCAAATTACAGCGGAAAGCACCACCCAGACTCTTAAAAAGGAGAAGAAAAGGGGATGGCCTACTTTTCCCTTCAGATGTGGAGTCTTCACCCTGCATGATTTAAAACATGCGGAAAAGGAGGCCAAGAAGATGCAAGCTCTAAATCTTGCCACAATTCCAAACAGAGCATTTGACCCAAAGCGAACTGCATATGCCGCTTTGGAACATGCCAAATTAGCGACATTTGATCATAACGAAGATATGTTCGATGATGTTTTCTCTGCAACCGAATCGATATTTCAAGCCAAACAGCTCGCTAAGATGCGATACAACGATGAAAATTTAGTTGAGTTTAATAAACTCAGGGAGGAGAGGTTGCAAACTCTGCCTCTAGATTTATTAATCCCAACCAAAGCAGCATCATCAAGCGAGCCTGGCCAACAACAAACAAAGGAACCTCCTGATACAGCAAAGACTAATAATAAAGAGCAGGAGGAGCGCTTAAGGAAAAAGCAAGAAGAGCGCTCAAAGAAAGAAGAGGAAGATAGGCAGCGCAAAGAGCACGAGGACAACCAGCAAAGGGAGCAGGCAGAGATGCGGCAGAAGGAACAGGAGCAGCGAGAGAAGGAAAAACAAGAACAACTGCTAAAGGTGTCCCAGTCTAAACAAACCACCACCGATACTAATAAAGGTGTTGTCACAAACCCTGAATTGCAAAAGGAATGGCAGCATTTCAGCACCATTATCGGTGGAGGTAAAGACTCACAGAGTACGGATACTCCTAAAAGCAGCAGTGTATAGGATAAAACCTCATCTCAGGCTTTGAGCGGAACCAGCGGCCCATCAAAAACAACGGATGTGGAAATAATTCCGAAAGGTCCTAGCGACCAAGTCACTCTACAAGTGGAAGATATTCCTCCTTTGAATGTTTTCTACAGCCCAAAGCATAGAGCCGCGGTAAAGCGATCGAGAAAGAGACAAAGGCTTGATCAACCTTCCATCTTTCCCGAACAAACAGTCATGGGCAATGTGGTGTGGAAAGAGAAACTGGATCCCTCCGATGATCTAACCAAACTGTCACAGTATGCTGGAGCTTATTCAGCTGCTACTATCGACAAGGCATCGGAGGTAAGTCTTTTATTAAAGACTAAAAACTAGGAAATTTCCACTTTGCAAAAAGAGTTGGCAGATATAAAACAAAGGTTAACACAAGCCGAGGAACAATTAGCAGAACAACAACAAATAAATAGCCAATTGGCTAAGCAATGGGAGGAGGAGAAATAGAACATCAATCAGGCAGCAATCCAGAAACAGAATGAGTTGAAGGAAGCTTTGGAGCAATTAAAGACGGCGAATGAGCAATTATTAAAGACCAAGGATGAGCATATCGCCCAGATTACAGCACAGCTGGATAATGTTAAAGGAGACTCGCAGATAATGGAATTTATAAAAGAGGCGACGTTAATCAACAATGCGCTTATAGCACAAGTTAAACTATTGGCTCAATACCTCTCTCAAGCAGAACCACTCTGCGAGTTAACTACAACTGTGAATGAGCAGGTAGAAAAGGCAAGACATGAATTCAATCAAGCCGATGAAGCTATCACAGCACACCTTGAATGGCAAGATTCAAAGTCGGGAAAAGACTCCAATTTGCCAAGAATACTTGAGGTTCATAAGGACATATTATTCACAGAGTGGCATACACAGGAATTGAAGGCAGAAAGGGCAACTTCAAGGTGCAAATTGACTTCTAACAATTTGATTGATCTAGTTAATGATACACTCTACATAGCAAACATTGTTTCCCAGTGTACACCCGGAAAGGTAACTACAGCAAATACATTGGAACAAACATGCTATCTAGAGTTAGAAAATAGAGGAAGGTTAATCGTCGGGGTTAACAGTTTAAGCATAGAAACATATTGGCATTTCCTTATCAAGCCTCATGAACAAAGAGCCGCCCTCAAATGCTTAACCGATGCCATTCAATGTATGATCCCCGACATCCAAGATGCCACCTTTGCCGCCCAGCTCAGTTCACGGATCAACAAACCTCCTGAGATTGAGCCAATGCTTGCCATCAATCAACTGAGGTTCAAAGATAAACAGCCGATAGAATGAGTCATCCTCCAGCTCCTCAGATCGCCAGGGGAAATAGCAACAAGAAGTTATTGATATCAGATTAATTAGCATTTCTGTTTTGTAGATATTTAGATTAGTTTAGTATTTATAGACCCTTTCATGTCTTTAGAAAGGGTCGTAAAATTCTGTAATAGACTTAACAGACTGAAGTTTGCACTATTGTGCTTCAGCCTTTATTCTTTTATGAAACTCGGCCAGTTGCTTTTACTTTAATGGAGAAATTGCTTGATTCAATTGCGCACTATTGTCGTTGATTAAGGAATGCTTATGTGTTAAAGGAAAAGCCATACATAGCGATTGATATTTGAGATCGGCCTACAGCTCAAATGGTACTTTTATCTTTGTCTGAAGTCATTCTTTGTATATGAATTTTTATGTTATTATCTTGCTATCGTTAATTGTATGCATGCGCTATAACGGCTAATCTTGTTCATTCCACTATTGGATGTTTATATGATATGCCTTTACTTTCAATCATGTATATGTTAATAATATAGATGTGTAAAGTGTAGTAATATCGCTTTAAATCGCTGCGCTTAACTATTTAAGCACAGCAATCATAAATAATTCAATATCTATGTCTTAAGGATACAGACATCTATATGTTTATCTTTCAGATATAGAGCATCAAAAGCTACACTTTAGAGCTTAAATAGATTCCCAGGATAGTTCCATTTGTTTATATTTTGTTAAAAGTATTAGTCTTTCGCCTATCACTAGTGTTACTTATAAAACATTCATTCATCCCACTTTATCTATTTCTGGGAAACTGGTCCCATTATCCCCAGTTGGAGCCACTATACCAAACGGAAAAGGAGCTGTACTAAGGTCCGGACCGGGTGGTTTCCCCAATGTTGTTGCAGCGATTTTCAAGACATCGACATTTTTGGCGCTAGAAGGAGGGCCCTGACTGTGAATGGCAAGCAAACCCAAGCCTGCAAGCCATTCTAAGAGTAATTCTCCCTCCAATTCTCCTAGTTATTCTCAATCGCATGCTGGATCTCCAACACACGATCAAGAACAACAGGAATCAACCACCACTGCTCACACCCATTATACTCCAGAATAATTAAGTCTTGAATCCCCTGAAGTCTAGTCTCTTATCCACAAACTTCAGAGCTTCTCGATTTCACCACAGAGATCTGAGGTATCACAAAGCAGTGTGACTTCGCAGTTCAATTTATCTCGTCCGCTTACCAGACTCCAAAGTGGAAAACTTGGTATAGAACCCACTGAGTTCCCTTTACCCGAAAGGAAAAGGGCCAAGAGATGTACTTAAGGGTCTGATAGTGGAGAACTTTCTTCCACATCATCCATTTCATCTCCCCATCTGCAAAGTCAACCACCCACTCCTCCATTACATATTGTTGTCCACCAGGGAACAGAAGCCTCAACATCTCAATCTGCTCACCCCTCAATATCAGCTACTTCGCATTCATCTGGAATCAAAATGGTAGATCCATGGACCAGACCTGGTGCGGTCAACATGCCTGCACCATTGCATCCTTTACCAGATGCTCCTGAGAAATGGCTCCCCATATTCAATCCAGATGATGGAACTCAGGCCGAAGAACACATTAATAATTTCATGCTATCGTCAACTTGAAAGGGGTAACGCAAGAAGATGTTGTTGTCAGACTCTTCCCTTATACTTTGCAAGGATCAGCAGGATCCTGGTATTTCTCCCTACCCTCTGGTTCTATTACTAGTTGGGATACATGCCAAGAGCAGTTTCTTACTAAGTATGGAGATGATAGATCTTTAGCAACTCTGATTAACGATCTCTCCAACCTGAGAATAGAACATAGGGAACCCATAAAGGAATTTAATGCTCGCTTCAATAAACTCCTTAACAAAATCCCTACAGCTTCCAAACCAAGTGAAAAAATACGGAGCGAATGGTATATCACTGCCCTACCTGCCAATATAGCCATATTCGTAGATCGGGCTGGGAAACCTACCTTAGCAGAAAACATGAAAGAAGCACTTGATGTGGAAAAGCGCATCAACTCCTTAGAAAAGAAAGCTACCTTGGAAGATAGAAAAGCTAAGAAAGTTTCTTTTAAAGAAGATTCCAAGAAGAAAAACCCAAAAGATCCATATGACATGGAAGGATTGCAAAAGGTCCTGAAAACATTATCCAACGAAATGATTGATATAAAGAAACAGGTGGCCGAAACCTTAAACAAAAGACCTTTTAGGACTTATAAGAAAACGGAAACAAAGCTACCTAATGTCATATCTAATGCAGATTCTAACCAGGAAGAAGAAGAAGAAGAAGAAGCAACACCACCATCTGACAATGAAGAAGAAGTAGCTGAATGTCATGGAATGTGGGATTTCATACTCCCTGATCCTGATACTGATAATGAAGAAGAAGCCTTCCCAGTTACTACCAGGAGTAAAAGTACTTCTGAACCTGTCCAGGCAACTTCAAAGAAAAGGAGCGCAGGTGCTACTATAACAAAAGAAAAAGTTCCTCCAAAGAAACCACCTGCAGTAGTCCCCCAAAACTAGCCCACAACTTCTACTTCCCCTTCAACTCCTAAAACATTAGTGGTATCCGATTCAATGGAATACAACATTGTTGATGACATGAAAAAGACCAAAGCCAACATAACCATGTTTGAGCTTAGCAAGCTAAAGCATCAACAAAAGTTAGTTCTTAAAGAATTAAATGTTGTTCCTTCTACTCCCCTTCCTAGTTCAAAAGCTGCTAATGATTCAGGTCAATCCCCTCCAGGTATGGTTGAAGCTACAGATTCAGTCCTAATCGGGGACATGTCAAGCTCTCATACTCCACCATTTCTCTTAACTTATGAAATCTACAACAGAAACCTACACAACTATTTAATTGATTCAGGAGCATCTTCTAACATAATGC
>APFE031440910.1:18918-58768 GCA_000404065.3 Pinus taeda
TTCCTAAGTTTTAGAGGCAAGTTGTTGTGCTGGCCTATTATCTAGTGACTGATTTAGAATTAGTTGCAACAGCTCCTAGGAAGCTGAGCTTGACCCCTAGAGTTGGGGAAAGGAGTTAGACCTTCTATATTATGCCTTCTCTTTCTCATTTTCATGGTTGGACTCTAGAGGGAGAAGCTCTATTGTATTTTTCACTTATATTTCTGTAATTTGAGGAAAAGGAAGGCCAGGGTTTTGCAGACTTCATTGTGGATTCTTGTGGATTATTATGTTGATGGTGTGTTTCCTACTTGTCATTGTAAGTGTGTTTAGGTGTTCCATTTCTTAATCTCTTGCTGCTATTTAAACAAAATAAGTGATAAAGTTTGAATTCATGCATGCCATGCTCAGCTTTCAATTTTGTTTAAAATTTATGTTTTCCACTGTCTAGAGAGGATTCGAATTCATTGTTTGCCCTCTTTAGCTTCTCTTCTTTCCTCCTTGATCATCTCTTTCAGCTAAAGGCATCAGCATAAACTCCTACCTTACCCCAAAGACCCACCTGCAAAAACTGAGCTCAATCCCCGCACCCTGAATTGCAGTCCTTCCAATTGCCACCAAAAAACCCAAAAACTTTAAATCAAACCCCCTTATCAGTTTACTAGCCTAAAATCCTTGTTCCTAATTGGTCAACTCATCCTATTGAAAAATCCACTGAGTTTGACCCGAGAGAGCCTTCTCATACCTCGTGGGGCTAGCTACGAGGTGAAATGGTTTGATGTAGCTTTGAGGTTTGTCTATCTCAGCCTAGGTGAAATCTCAAGTGCTAACAACTGGCAGTCTCGAAACCTCTGCAATTATATCGTCAGTGACTGCTATCTGTCTCCCTCTCACCATGGAATGATGTTCTTGCAAGTTATGTAAAACCTCAATTGCCACCATCTCGTTGGATTATTGTAGATGGTTAAGATAAACTATCCATCCTACCGTCGCTAGGATCTCTCGTGCAGCATCCGAGACCATCAACACCTGTAGCTCACTACGAATTGATCTACCTCCCATGCTTAGCACACTGTAAAAACACAGAGACGATAATGGAACAACAGACTGTTCAAATTTTAGCTGTCTGTTAGGAAAACACAAAGAAGATGTCAGAATAACAAGCTGTTCGAATTTCAAACTTACTACTAATTTTTGCAGAGCAAAACACGAAAATAACTTTGGAACAACAAGCCATGCACATTGGGAAACAAAATACGATTAAGATTTGTTATTCCCGAGTCATTAATTCTTCGAATGATAGGCTGACACGTATGCCAGCGAATTATGGGGATCACCTGGTCACCTTCGCCCCCCCTGCAATGTGATAGGCCGACCTCGGCCGTCAAATGAAGAAGTAGCGTGCTGAACTGCCATAGTACAGAGTCATAAAGGAACAATGTATGCGAAAATGCCATGTTTACAACGACGAGCGGATTGCCGAAATCGAGGAGTTATAATAGAATCATTTAATAAATAAGGAAATGCCGTGATATGATGCGAGAATTGGAGGATAGGACAACTGACGTGCATAAAAGGTCATATGCGATCATTATCAACTTTTACCATCATAATTGATTTGTAATTGATTTTCATGTATCAAAGGTTCGGAAGGGTTATATACATAATTTCATTTGATTTATAAAGATATAAGAAGAAGGGTTTTATAATTACTATTGGTGTATAAGAAATAGGACTTTGATACCATCAACAGATCTCTATTGCCCACAGGTCTCCATAACCTTGACAGAGTTGTTTATTTCACCTTTGGAACCATAATCCTTTGTGTATGCCTAGGAAAGTGCTGTGCAGTTGTCAGAATGGAGGCCATTATGCTGGCTTGGTAACCAGATGAATCATAATGCCATTCATCAGGAAGGAGTGAAAGGTGGGCAGGTCGGCTTGTGATGAGACCTGCTGTTCCAAGGATTCTTTATTTTTTGTGATGTGCCTCTTGGATCATATCCCTGGTGTGGTGGCAATAGTGGGAATTCCACTTCACTTTCTTCCTTATGATCATGGTAGGTTGGCTCTTGATGAGACCCCCTATCCTTCATCTGAAAAATCATGTTAGCAATCATATAAACATTTTCTTTTTATTCTTTTTTATTTTATATGACACTTTTCCTATTTATATACAGAGGGTGGTTCAACACTCCTTAAGAGTAGGGATGGTGGAAGAAGTCTTAACATCTCAATAGAGAAAAATATTCCCTTATTCTTATTCAATAATAATGATCAAAGAGAATTATGGGGATTTAAAAAGAACCATCATGATAAATATAATCAATCATATTGGTATTAGTAGAATAATGACAACAAGGTGATCAATAGTTGTGTCATTTCCTCTTTTCTCTTCTCAATTCAAAGCACTTTCTTCTAAAGATAACGATTTTTATGTAATTTGTTGATTTCAGTATCCTCTAGTTTTTGTATCCATTGCATAAATGTATAGCTGTGCTTTAAATGACCATGACTCTAAAAAATGGTCTAAATGGTAAAACACACAAAGAAGAAAATGTACTCTAAAAAGATAGAACAATTGCTGTACACAAAATCGCAAACAAAAAGAAAAATCTACCCAAAATTGTTGTTCATTGAGAGGAACAACAACTGTCCCTTAATTGGAACAGTAAAGAAAACAAGTGCAAACAAAAAATGTGAAAATGTTGTTCCTTCGAAAAGGAACAACAGAAAAATGAAGGTGTTGTTCCTTCGGAAAGGAACAACAGAAAATGAAAGTGTTGTTCCTTCGGAAAGGAACAACAGAAAAATGAAAGTGCTGTTCCTTCGGAAAGGAATAGCAGAAAAATGAAAGTGTTGTTCCTTCGGAAAGGAACAATAGAAAAATGAAAGTGTTGTTCCTTTGGAAAGGAACAACATAAAACGAAAGTGTTGTCCCTTCAAAAAGGAACAACAAAAAATGAAAGTGCTTTTCATTTAGAAAGGAACAACAAAAATGTAGAAGTGTTGTTCCTTTGGAAAGGAACAACAAAACGTAAAAGTGATGTTCATTTCCGAAGGAACAACAGAAATGCGAAAGTGCTATTCCTTCGGAAAAGAACAACAAAAATGCAGAAATGTTGTTCCTTCAGAAAGGAACAACAAAACATGAAAATGCTATTCCTTCGGAAAGGAAAAACAAAACGACGAAAATGCTATTCCTTCGAAAAGGAACAACAGAATGCAAAAGTGCTGTTCCTTCAAAAAGGAACAACAAAATGGTGGAAGAAGCACTGTTCCTTCAAAAAGGAACAATAGAACGGTGAAAACGCTGTTCCTTCTGAAAGGAAAAAAAAATGCAAAAGTGTTGTTCCTTCCAAAAGGAACAACAAAATGGTGAAAATGCTGTTCCTTATGAAAGGAACAACAAAATGCAAAAGTGTCGTTCCTTCAAAAAGGAACAACAGAACGGTGAAAATGCCGTTCCTTCTGAAAGGAACAAAAAAATGCAGAAGTGCTGTTCCTTAAAAAAAGAACAACAAAATGGTGAAAACGCTGTTCCATCCAAAAGGAACAGCAAAATGCAAATGTTGCAGAAATGTACAGGTAGTAATTTACACAAACAAAACAAAAGAATTATGTACAAAATGTAAAAGCAATCAAATTACTTATTGAACCAAAGGTGAGGAAGATTTCTCTTCCTCGACCAGAATCTTCATGTCGGAGTCTTCACGGAGTTACTGGTAGAAGGATTTCCGAGTAAGTGGTTTGAGGTATAATTGAACTCGGTGGCTGTTTGCTTTAAAGGTACATCTCGATCCATCAATGGTGGTTAGAGTAATGGTGCCATTATCATGTACCTTTTGGATTTCATATGGTCCCAGTGAGCGAGTCTGAAGTTTCCCCATAAAATCTTGAAACCTGGAATCGTATAGGAGTGTCCAATCTCCTTCGTGGAAGAGTTTCTTTTTGATGAGGGCGTCGTGCCATTTGGCTCTCTGTTATTGGATCAATGCGGTATGTTGAAGGGCAGAGAGCCTGATTTCATCTAGCCCATTGATCTGCTGTAATCTATTAATCTAGGCCTCATTTAAATCTAGACCGACTTCTTGTGCTGTTCTCCAGGTCTATATTTCAAATTCTATTGGAAAGATGGGTTCCTTTCCAAATACTAGCTGATATGGTGAATAACTAGTAGTGCTTCTCCATGTTGTTCTGTATGCCCACAAGGTTTCCGGCAATCTTGTAGCCTAATCGCGTCTGTGTGACGCAATGGATTTTGTTGGTATTGCTTCTATTACTTTATTCGTGCTCTCTACTTGGCCATTTGCCTGTGGATGGTAAGGAGAGGTAATTTTATGCTGAATATCATAGTTTTTCAGTGTTGCAACAATTTTATTACCAGCAAACTGTGGTCCTCCATCCATGATTATGTCTCTTGGGAGGCAATATCGCACAAATATGTGGAACCAAAACTGAATGACAGAATCCTCTGTAGCTCTTGGCAATGCCTCTGCTTCAACCCATTTGGTGACATATTCTGTTGCTACCAAAATATATGTTTTCTGGTTTGATGATGGATTGATTGGGCCCACAAAATTGAGTGCCCAACGTTCGAATGGTTCAATGACTAGCTGTGGGTTCAGAGGCATCTCATCAGATTGTCCAGGGCATCCTGCTCTTTGACAACTGTCACAGGCTTGAACAAATTTCTTTGCATCTTTGAAGATTGTGGGCCAATAATACCTTGTTTGTAAAACTTTATGGCCAGTTCATTGATCTGCGAAGTGTCCACCACACGGTCCGTTGCGACATGCTTTTAGAATTTCAAAAATTTCATCTTTACAGACGCATCTCCTGATGTGCATATCTTCCCGTGTATGAAATAAGTAGCCCCCAATCCATGAAAATTGGGTACTACACTGGACAATCTGCTTTCATTCATTAGGGGTTAGATGTTTTGGTAATTTGTCTACTGCTAAATAATTTGCAACATCACCATACCAGGGTGTTTTAACAGTGACAACAAACAAATGTTCATCTGGAAATTGATCTTCGACTGCTGCTGCGTCCACTGGCTTTGGCAGTCGTGAAAGAAAGTCAGCTACAGGATTTTCTTTTCCAGGTCGGTCTTTTATGGTGATGTCGAATTCCTGCAATAAAATCATCCATCTTGTGACTCTACCATTTGTGATTGGTTTATTTGCTAAATATTTTATGGCAGAGTGATCTGTATATAAAACAACAGGATATCCAGTAATGTAATTTCTAAATTTATTTACAGCATGTATTACAACTAAATTTTTTTTTTAGTAACAATATAGTTCAACTCAGTAGGAGACAAATTCTTGCTAATATAGTAAATTGCATATGGTTTTTTTTCTTCTTCCTGCCCAAGGACTGCTCCAATAACTATATTTGAAGCATCTAATGAAATTTGAAATGGCAGGTCCCAATTTGAACCTCTGAGTACTCGAGTTGTTGACACAAGCTTTTTCAGTTCCTCAAAAGCACGGTCACATTTATCTGTCCAAACAAAGTCAACATTCCCTGTCAATGCATATAGATGTGTAGCAATGTGAGAAAAATGTTCTATAAATCTATAATAACCAAAAAATCCAAGAAAACTGCGTATCTCTGTCTGTGTGGTGGGAGTAGGTATTAACAAAATTATTTGAATTTTGGTCGGATCTACCTGTATTCCAGCTGCTGAGATATAATGACCTAGGATGAGGCCTTCAGTCATCATCATATAGCATTTTTCATGGCTCAGGCAGAGCCTGGTAGCGATACATCGTTGCAACACCTTTTCCAATGTGTCCAGTGTTGGGTCGAAATCATCTCCATATGGTGTGAAATCATCCATGTATACTTCAAGCCCTTCGTTTATTAAATCTAAAAAGATGCTGAGGATAGCCCTTTGAAATGTGGCAGGGGCATTGCATAGGCCAAAAGGTAAAACTTTGTAGGCAAATGTTCCCCAAGGACAGGTAAAAGTAGTTTTGTCTTGGTCTTTAGGGCCAATCTGAATCTGATTGTATCCACTGAAGCCATCCAGGAAAGAAAAGAATTTCTTTCCTGCTAATGTATCTAATACCTGGTCAATGAATGGCAGGGGAAAGTGGTCTTTTTGTGTTACTTTATTTAATTCTCTGTATTCTACAGAAATCCTCCACTAACCATTCTTCTATGGCACCACTACAAGTGGAGAGACCCATTTGCTATCGGAGATAGGATAAATAAAGTTTACATCTAAAAGTTTTTGTAGTTCAGCTTTCACAATGTCTTTTAGATGAGGGTCAAGTCTCCTTTGGGGTTGGTGAACAGGTCTTGCATCATTTTCTGTGTAAATGTGGTGTGTACATAACTAGGGATCGATTCCCTTCATGTCCAGATAATCCCATGCAAATGCTTCCTTGTACTTTCTCAGTAGTTGGATCAATTTTTTTTCTTGTTCGAGAGTCAGGTGATTATTAATGTTTAAAGTTTTTTCTAGCTCAATCTCTACAATTTTGCTATTTGAAATAGAGGTAGAAGGTATAGTTTGGTCATGAGTGTCTTTGAGAGGATCTTCTTCCAATTCATTATCAAATGCTGCCTCTATCATGTGACATTGTATGTGGGATCTAGATTCAGCTTGGTTAATAAAGTTGTTAATAATATCATCCTCTGTTTTTCTTTGAAATCAAGGGAATTTTATACAGTTAATGGGGATCTAATATTTTCGGTAAGGTATGATATAGGATGTTTGTTAGTTTTTATTATTGTGACACTTGGCTAGGCTGGAGGGTATAAGGCTAGATTCTTGATATTAGTCCCTCTAGTTATGGTCATACTGCCTTGTCGGCAACCAATGTAAGCATCAGCAGTCACAAGCCAAGGTCTGCCTAAAATTAATGGGTGTCCATCAAGTCGTTTTTGGGGTTTATTATCAGAAAGTCGGTAGGATATTCCCAGGAATCAATGGATACCATGACATCATGTAGTGTATCTTCCGGCCTAACCACTGATCGGTTAGCCAGTTCTAATAAAGTGGAAGTTGGTTCTACTGATGTAATGCCCAGTTTTTGACAAGTGGTAGTTGTTAAGATATTAATTGCAGCCCCTAAATCAACTAAGGCATTTGAAAAGGTTTGTCCATTGATTTTTACTGTTACTATTGGATTTCCTGGGTCTTCATATTTGACAGGTGCTTCTTTTCCTGATAAAAGGTCAGATAAGGTGCCAACTACTTGGACTGTTGGGTTATTTGTTATTCTCCTCCTTGTTTTTTTTATACATAGCTATTTAATGGTCTTTGAATATATTGGGATGTCTTAGATGGCTTGGAGGAGCGGGATTTTTATGTACAGGTTTTTAAGTTCTCCCAGAATGTCAAAATCAGGATGTTCTATAGGTCGTGGTATAATTAATCGTTCTGGGAATGGGGGAGAAGATGTGGTTGCTTGGTCATGAGTCTGCTTTCTAGCCACATCTTCTTCTTGTAATGGTTGTTCTATAGGTAACTGATTTTCAACTTGAACATTTTTATCTCCCTCAGTTTCTATAATGCGCTCAGCTCTTAATTGAAGGTCATTACACTCCTTTAGATAGGTTTCTAGCTCTGGTGTTTCAATTATTTGAACAGATTGGACTAGTCTATTTTTTGGATTCGGGTTGGGTTGGGCTGGTAGTTGCGATCTTAAGTTGGACTGGGGATTTTGTTGTAATGCTGACAGTGTAGGTTGAGGGAGCAGAATGGTTCCTACTGGCTGATTCATCAGTCTTTGCCAGTTTGTCTGCCAGGCTTGACTCTGTGAAGTAGGGGGGGACCATTGTGCTAGATACACATTGTTTTGCCAATATGGTGGGGCATAGGGAAAATTTGGCCAATTAGATTAGCTTGTTTGATTCGGCCATGGTGATGATGAAGGAAATGGTTGTTGTGGCTAATTTGAGAAAGGAGGTTGATTTTGCCACATTGTATTATATTGCTGAGCATGATATTGTGGAGGCTGAAAAGAAGAAGCTGGATTGGGGAACATACCTGATTGTTGCGGCTGCCATTGACAACGCTGATTAAGTAGGTACACCAGTTCTGGTTCTTCTTCCACTTCTTTGTATACTACTTTCAAACTAGGAAGTGAGGGACAACTTTATGTAGAGTGGTATTTTGTACAAATGGCACAAACTTGAACCACATCTAGTGGGCACTCTTTGTGGCTGTGTTTCTTTCTGCATCTGGGATAGAAGATTGCTAGATTTTTCTCTGCCTCTGCTTGTTTCTTCTTGGCTTGCATAATATCGAGCTCCATTGTCAGAGTCCCCAATAAGTCAGTTTTGAAATTTTCTAATAAATTTCAAATTTATGCGTGAGTTACTCCTTCTCCAGAGGTCTTGTTGTCCCTTGTAAACCTGTCAAGTTCTGCTGGTCTTAGCCTTGTACTTCCTCATGAGCTCCTGATACATAAATCAATGATGTTAGGAAAATTTTCTTGATAGATGTCTCATTTTCCCATAATATTCAGTGTTTCAATCCATTGTTCCTTCATACCTTTAATTAACGTTTTTTTTAATACATTGCCAGGTAAGGGTAATGATGCATAAGGAGATCTTTGAAGATTATACTGAAAACGTTCAACATATTCTTCTAAGGTTTCATTAGGTCTAGCTACCCTTTGAAATATTTCATCTTTTAATTCTCTAGATCTACAATAATCTTGATATTTCTTCAGGAAAGCACCTTTCATCTAATCCCAATCATTTATAACACCTCTACCCAACCACATAAACCATCATAAAGCAGCTCCTTTTAATGTAGAGGGAATTAATTTCAGTTTTTGAGGATTGGTGGTATAGTCATATCCTCTACACAACACATCAAATTCAAACAAAAATGCATATGGATCTTCTGATGTTAGGCCATGAAATGTAGGGATATGCTGGAGAGGAATTGCTTTCATAGGTGCATTGGCTGCAGTATCTACAATGGGATATTGCAGTGTGGAGGTTTGGGTGTTTGGCTGGTTCTAGGACACTTGGTCAAATATGTGCCAATAACCTTTCAGGATTTCTAGGAGGGTATTCTTAGGTTGGCTAGACAAAGCAGGGATGGCCTTAACAGGAATAGCCTTAACAACACTTCCTTTGTCTGGGATGATGAGAGTTCCTAATGTTTGGGGGGATTTCGACTCTTGAGGTTCTTCAACTTCGTTATGAATGATTTTTGCAGCACTTCCCTTATCTGGGCTACTTAATGGCTGAATTACTCCAAGAGGAGATCTTGGTTCTTCAGTTTCCCCTATTTCTCCTCTTCCTTCGCAGAGGTTGCTAAGGTTCCTTTCTTGCAATGATTTTGGGCTAGAATTCTAAATTTCTTGGAAATCTTGCTCCTCAGTTTGGCTATGCACCTCAGCAAAGGCTACAAATGGTGATCCTGTGGCTTGAAGGGAACTAGTAGGTTGTCTAGAAGGAAATTTTCTAGGCCCTACTGAAGGCTAAGGTTCTGCTTTCTTAAGGATTTCTTCTATAAAGGTTGATCGGCCAAGGGTCACTGGCCCCTTAGCTTTATCAGGCTTGGGTAGTGGTTTACGATTCTTCTCAGGCTTTTTCTACTTAGTCATGGACACAAATCAAATGCTGATTTCTACCCAAAAACAACAACAAATCTGTAGGAAAGAGGGTAGGGGAGCAGGGCTGTTACATGTTTCGTACGCAGGTTCTTACCTTTTGTTTTTAAAACCCAATTCTCTCCTAGCAGGTACTCACACTACTCTGAAAAGGAAACAAATGGCTACACTCTTCCCTGGCAACGACGCCAAAATGTCAAGCAGTAAAAAGGGTCTTTTTCACCTCTATTTACCCTAAATTAATTATCAATCTAGGAACGATTTGTTATCTCAAAGAGTATACTCAGTTTGAGGCAGTCATTTGTCAGAGTAATGCTAGTAGTATAGTGCTTCTGCGAAAGTAACTAAATACTGAAAACAAACTTCTAAATGTAATTGCAAGAACTGGAAATGTTTGTAACTAAATCATTCAATGAAGAAACAGCTGTACTTCATCAGTCAAGGGTACAATAATAATAACTCTTCCCTTTGTAAATTGATGTAATTGAAAATAAATCAAAGAAAAGATCATCAACCTAGGAACTGGACAACATATGCCAATGTTCACTACAACTTCAAATCGTTCTACACACCAAAGCAATGATAATTCGAATAACAGAAAAAGGAACAACAACTAATCCATTTAACAAGCTTGAGCAACAAAGTTTTAACCTATGAAGCAATAATTGTAATCCACAGGAATTAAGCAATAATCCTCACTTCGGAAATAATTTAAATAGTAAACTGAAACAGGACAACAAACTAAAGGAAATGAAATATTGAATAGCAACCTGAATCAAATGTAAATGCACAACAAACCCAATCGAATATTACACACAACACTTCTATATTGAAAGGAATAGTAATCTGTAGTTCAAAACAACAGTATGAATCACGGTTATGAAGAAACAACAATTATGATCATGGTGGAACAACAAATCCAAATGAGCAACAATCACATTTAGAAGTAAAGTGTAGATAAATACACAGTAATACCGATTTATGAATGCACAACACTATTACTCTATAAATGAACAACAATGGAAATCTAGAAGGAACAACAATGTCATAAGATAATATCAGTTTGTTAAAGGAACAACGATGAGATATAAACTTAGAATGAATAGCATAGCATTCCTATTGTAGAGAATAACATTACTATTCAAATAGGAACAAAATATAACATAACCGATATATGAAATAATGAAGAACAACAGATTACTGAGCAAAGCGAATAAGAGAAATCAAACCACACGCGACTTAGAATTAGAAAATAATGGTACAGGAGCAAGTGAGCCACCAGGGTCGGGCCCTTAGCCTCCAGGGACGCACTGCTTAAGATTACTCCAGAATCAAAGGCGGAACAACAACAAAGTTTATATATTAATCATCAAAATAGAGTTACAGTAATCGCTCTTTTAGAGAGAGTCGATGATCAAAGTCTCAATCACAACAGTGAATTTCATAAAAATAACAAGAGGTCCCCTTGGGCTAGCAATGCTACCCCTTCTTATAGCAGACGAGTGAAGATATCAACGATGAAGAGAATCGTTAAGGTAGCAATCCCTCAGGATCAAAGGATCCTGAGGGATTCGCCATACTGTTAGTTCTCAATTATCTTCTTGTTCTCTTGCGCCGATTTGGTATCTCCTTTTCCTTATCCTGGCCTATACGCTCCAATTTAGGTTGCCTCGTTTGGATGCGATTCCCTATCAAAGGGACAACAATTAACTTTGTCTTGTCTTTTCCTTTGGAATGACGATCTTCCGTTTTCTCCTTTTTCTGCATAGGAAAAGGGTAATTATTAGCCATTTTACGTTGCACACAAATCTTCTAGACTTTATCATAATCTTTCACCATATACTTATTTCATAATGTAAAGAAGTTATGAATTTAAGGAAAAGATGGCAAAATAAGTGGTAATTACTTACCTTCTCTAGTGCTAAACATAGGGAAAGGTCTCAAGATTCCTTATACATATAGAACTCAATGTGTTGGCTGTAGCAACTGGAATTCAAGACAAAGAAGGCATTACACCCATGAAAACACAACTATATCAATTGATCCAACTAGAAGAAAAAATATAATATATTTTTAGGGATATTTAGGAAAGTAAAAAAAATAATAACCATACAGTTCAATAGAGGAGCTACGGATAGAGTTTTTTCCAAAGGTGAACTAGTTTTTTTTTATGAATAAAGCCAAAGAAAAATATTCAATGCATACTAAATTTGACATTCTATGGATTGGACCATATCAAATAGAAATGATCTAAGGATTTAATTCATACAACCTAGAAGTAATGGATGGTCAACTCTTGAAATTGCTAGGTAATGGGAAAAAACTTGTGCACTTTTTAATATAAGTCTTTAGAACCTTATGTATCACAACAATGTAGAATTCATATATATCCATTTGTTTCACATTCAATCAACTCATGTAAATATTAAAAAGGGGTTTGAATCCATGCATAATGGATTTTGTTGACTCATGAGTCACTCACCCTACAAAAATTGTGCAAATCATTGCAACCCTACTCTCTTCAGGAAAATTTAATATAACAAAACAAAGAAATTTTGAGTAGATGGGGTCTCCATGAGAAATAAGAATATGGTTGGCTCTTAGATTTATTTTGAGTTTCATGGCTTTATGCTTATTTAAGTTGTTAGCATGTGTTTGGCACATGATGTTTATGGCATAAATTTGGTAAAGGCAAAACTTAGGCTTGGTATGTTAGCTTCATTACTGGCTTCATGGTTAATTTCATCAAAAGGAATGGCTCTAGAAATGCATGAACAACAATTGTCACGCCACTTCTATCTAGTTATGAATACACTCAGATTTATTTCAATACCTCTGGAATTTAACAGATCATGGCATGACATAACTCTTTCTTTACTAGTTTTGAGGCATGACAGCTCAAATATTGGATTTATTGAAGCATTATCCTTAGATTTCTTTATGATCATATACATCAAAAGTTGATATATTCATATATTGAAAGTGTAGAAATTTCTCTATAGATCAGCTAGCTCTGATACCATGTATAAATTCTCACTATAGATCACCTGATAATGCAATGTAACTAAATCAAAATACTTGATCTACTTCTACTATCAAACTTTGCGGAAGCTTAATAAATTTGAGTAAGATCAATTGGAACACATATAACAAAGAAGAAGAAATCATACACATGAAACACAGAAGAATACTCCGGGGAAAGGCTCAGCTAAAAACCTCGCTATTTGTATTATCATACAAGTGGAAATATCTCAGGATTACACAAAGCTTTAGCTCTCAAGCTATCCAGCTCTCAGTACAATCCCTCATTACTGCTCATAGACAGAATAGACAACACATATGCCTTCCTTTAGTTCTCCAAGCCTCCTATTTCCTTTCGCAGTTTCTCCTGGGTCCTCAAGCTGTCACCTGTGTAATTAACCCGTATGAGTACCTACAGGCAGGAGAGAGGTCTGTGAGATAGTCAGGCGGTACATACATCATGCATTTGGACTAATAATTCCTCACACACTGCTCTGACCTCTGAAATAACTGCACAATCCTGAAGGAGATGATTCCTTCTACATGGATGAGTTTCTTTTATAATAAAATTCCTCCAACTGATAGTACATTTTCCCTTCCTTTAATCTCAACTAGGTCTTTCTCTAAATTGACATGCATGAGTTATTTATGAGAGAATATTCAGTTATCTGGAGAACACTAGTTGCATGCATTAACTGACTAAACTCACAATTAATTCCTCCAACTTTTTGGAACTAATTTAACTGGACTTAACTCAGTGAACTGAGCTAACTAATTACAACTCATCCTTATCTCCTTAATTAAGGGATAACTTCCTCAATCAAAGGAATAACTGTTGCATGTCTTCACATAGACTTCATGTTTGATTTTCTCCAACTAATTAACTCAAGATGAATTAATTAATTATTTTACAAACAATTGCTGAGATCAAATTCGGATTTTAATTCTCAATTTTAATTCAGGGACTAATTAAAATTGGAATATATCCCGAAATGCTATTTATAGCAATGCTATTTTTAGCATTTTTATTTTTTGCATTCCTTGTTGCTATTTTCAACACTAGTACATGAAATGCTATCTATAGCAATGTTATTTATAGCATTTCTTGTTGCTATTTTCAACACTCCCTCTCAACAAGAAAGGCATTCAACTCGAACCCAATCATGAACCTTTGGAATGTTTTGCATGCAACACTTCTCTCAAGTGTTGTTGCTCCTACAACTCTAGGAACACAAAAAATATCGAACTTGAATAAGAATGATGCCTTTGTCATCAAAGTCTCTGACTGCTATTGCCTCTTTCGATTGAAAACTTTGCACCTCTGTGCTCTTCAGAATCTGACTGCTCTAGCCTCTGTCACTTTGATCTTTGACTGTATCAATCACACTGATTCCTCCTGCTAGATCCGTGCTGCTGCTGGTCCTATCTCCCAGCACTGCATCCACACTGCACCTCCTCTTATCATGTTACATTGTGATGCACATTGCTGCACTAAAACTTAGTTACTGAGAAGTAAGTAACTGATCTCCCAACTGACCTCCCTGTTGGGCTAGAAACACCCTCTAATGCTGAAGCTTCCTCTGTTGCTCCATCCACATCTGTCTCTACCCACTTAGCCAGTCCTGCTACTCCTCGTCGAGACTGCCATAGCAAGGTCTAATCAAAGAGGATGGGTACCTCAAGGATCCTGCCCCTATTTTAGCCTTCTTGGGACTATCACTTCACATCACCCCACCTCACACTTGGAGGTATGGCTGCATGTGATCCTTCTGCCCACTTGGCTCAAAATTCCCCCCTACTAGAGGTCTATGCATGAGTGGATGCCTCCACTCAGTCTCCTCTCGACTTCTCTAGTTATGGCTACTCCACAACCTCCTGAAGCTGCTTCACCATTTGTGGCTCCTCTACAATTGTCCGAGACTTATTCTGTCACTGCATGTTGAGAGGTAATGTACTCTCCCTCTCAACCACCAAGTCTCCAACAGTCGCCTTGCTCCTAAAGGCTTTTCATGCATCTTGAACCTCAAAAGAATACAAGTTCTTGACTCATGAACCGATCTGCTTCACCTGTCTCATGGTGATGTGTCTAAGGAAAACCTTTCCCTTATTGAAGACTACATCATAGCCTTTGTCCTCCAACATCGTGATCGATACCAAGTTCTTCTTCAGTCCTGGCACATACTTCACATCTGTCAAGGTGATGCGAGCTCCATCCCTCTAAAAAGAAACCATACCTTCACCCGAAACACGGTACCTTTCATCGTCACCCATGCCTATGAGTATCTTGAGGTCTTTCTCCTCCAAGGTACTGAACAAACTCTTATTGTTGGTCATGTGGAATGAGGCTCCACTGTTAAGAAACCAACCACAACCCATCATCGATGAAACCATGCATGCGATGAGGGTAAAATCCATTTCGAACTGAGAGGCCAATGCCTCACCTTTAGATCCTTTCGAGGATCCCTTGGATTTCTTCAATGGACAATTAGTTGCATAATGTCCCACCTCATGAAAATTAAAGCATCTCACTTTAGATTTGTCAATCTTCTTCTCTCCATGAGAAGAACTCGATTTGGGATGAGAATCCTTCTCCTTCCCTTTCCTTGCCTTACTCACTAAGGTGAAATTTTCTTCATCCTCCTTGGATGAAGAACCATCTCTGGTGCTTCCCCTGATCTCCTCCTGCATCAGATCCGACCGCAGTCGTTCCCAATCAGGCAATTTTTCTCTTCCATTCACTGAGTCCTGGTAGCTATGTCAATTCTTAGGAAGACTGAGGAGAGCAAGGCTCGCCATATCATCATCAGCTATCATGATTCATACACTTCCAAGCTCATCTTTGTAGGTGGTGAGATTGTTCAGATATGTAGAGATCGTGTCGCCCTTTTCACACTTGATTTTCCGTAGCTTGTCTTTCAACGCTAGCTTCCTCTGATCGCTATTGTTCTGATATAGATCCTTCAATGTATTCCAGATTGAAAACAATGTCTCCCTCTCATGGAGACTCGAGACAATATGGTCTTGAACTCCCTCGAGAAGAATCCTCCTCGCTCTCGCCACACATTTCTTCCATTCCGCTAATTCTTGGGCATTAGCTGCTGTTGGCTTGGGGACTTCTTGATCAATGAAGTCCTTCAACCCGTTGTCCTCTAATACCGCTTCCATGTAATCCTTCTAGGCTATGTAATTCGAGCTACCACCTAGGGCATACTCGAGTCTCAAGCCATTGAATGCCATTGGTGAATTTTGAGATGTGATAAGAAATCGATTCTATACCTGCAATCAAGAACTTCAAAACTTCGAACTTCTCCCTTCTTTGTATACTGTTCTCCACTTTGATCACCTTTGCTCTGATACCATGTAGAAATTTCTCTATAGATCAGCTATCTCTCATACCATGTAGAAATTCTCACTGTAGATCACCTGATAAAGCAATGTAACTAAAGAAAAATACTTGATCTACTTCTACTATCAAACTTTGCGGAAGCTTAATAAATTTGAGCAAGATCAATCGGAACACATATAACAGAGAAGAAGAAATCATACAAATGAAACACAGAAGAATACTCTGGGGAAAGCCTCAACTAAAAACCCCACTATCTGTATTATCATACAAGTGGAAATATCTTAGGATTACACAAAGCTTTAGCTCTCAAGCTATCAAGCTCTTAGTGCAATCCCTCACTGCTGCTCAAAGATAGAGTAGACAACACATATGCCTTCCTTCAGTTCTCCAAGCCTCCTATTTCGTTGCATAATTTCTCCTAGGTCCTCAAGCTGCCACTTTTGTGTAATAATTCCTCACACATTGCTCTGACCTCTGAAATAACTGCGCAATTCTGAAGGAGATGATTCCTTCTGCATAGATGAGTTTCCTTTATAAGAAAATTCCTCCAATTGATAGTACATTGTCCCTTCCTTTAATCTCAACTGGGTCTTTCTCTAAACTGACATGCATGAGTTATTTATGAGAGAATATTTAGTTAGCTGGAGAACACTAGTTGCATGCATGCATGCATTAACTGACTAAACTCACAATTAGTTCCTCCAACTGTTTGGAACTAATTTAACTGGACTTAACTTAGTTAACTGAGCTAACTAATTACAACTCAAATACAACTCATCCTTATCTCTTAATTAAGAGATAAATTCCTCAATCAAAGGGATAAATGTTGCATGTCTTCCCGTAGATTTCATGTTTGATTTTCTCCAACTAATTAACTCAAGATGAATTAATTAATTATTTTACAAACAACTGCTGAGATCAAATTCGAATTTTAATTCTCAATTTTAATTCAGGGACTAATTAAAATTGGAATATATCCTGAAATGCTATTTTTAGAATTTTTATTTTTTGCATTCCTTATTGCTATTTTCAACACTGGTACCTGAAATTCTATCTATAGCAATGCTATTTATAACATTTCTATTTTTAGCATTTCTTGTTGTTATTTTCAACAAAAAGTTGTCAATATATGACCAAGTGATGGGCCTCCAAATTAGACACAAATTAAGGCCCATATAACCTTTCTTAGACACATAAAGGCTATATTAAATCTCCTCTCCTACACTTAATAATGTTTTTTAGTTTTAATACGTTCATTAGGAAGGTTTGGAGATAATTTCATATTTGTGACCAATATTATTTATTTCTATAGAATATTATGAGAATATTGAGCAAATTATAAAGATTTGGAGAATGAGATAATCTAGGGACTTTCTCCCTGCTACAGGAGGACCAAGATTGGATAATAAATGAACATGATATGATGAAGTTATTGAACAAATTTTGGAGCTCCAGTGATTGAGAAAATCTAGGATGCACTCCCTGTCATTTAATGCATATTCCTAGTGCTGGGAACCATATCCACTATTTGAGGTATTTTGTAGGGGAAAACTTCCTCTTTTGAAGGAGAATTCTTCCCGATCAATTTGTATAAGTACTAGTTCAAATTTTCCTCTAGGGGCATGCATTTCTTAGTCTTATTGTGGATAAAACTTGTTATTTAGCAACTCCACTTTCATTTCTAGCAGGGATGTACATGGATTGGTTCAAATAATGAAGTTTGGTTCCAATTTTAGCTTCTAAAGCTTGGTTTCCTTCATAGGACTTCGAGTTTCCATGGGTTTGGCCATCCCAGGAATCTTAGAGCCCTCTTGTACAATTTCTTTATTTCCTTTGAATGTCTTTTTCACTTGCATCTCTTATTTCTGCATTTACTATTCATCTCTTTTGTTGTAGGTTATATTGGTTAAGTGATTCAAGTGAGTTGTTTTGAAATTTATTTATAGAGTCTAAAGCATGATGCATCCTTAAAAAAACTTTGAAAATTCATATTCATCATTGAGCTACTTGGATTGGTTTACTAGTTCACAAATCTATAATTTCTGGACGTCCCTTGTAGCAAAATAGTAGTAATTTTCTGCTATTTTTTAGAACATGTTAATGAGCTTCATTTGAGTTGATTCCACTTGTATTGGGTCATAAAAACATTCCACTTAATAAAAAAATTCACCCCATATAATTTTCACTTGATTAGGCTAAGAATTTGGTAGGTTAACTAGCTCACTAGTTCTTGAATTTCCGGTTTTTAGACTAGTAATTTTCTGTTATTTTTTAGCACGTGTTAACAAGGGTATTTTGGAGTGATTCCACTTGGACTAGAATCCTAGGATATCATACTTAATAAAAAAAATTCCCATCTCATTTGAATTTTATTTAATTGGGCATTAGGTAAGTTATCTCACTCCTGTAGCAATCTTGCCACTCCTGTAGTAGTCCTGTGGCACTCCTAGAGCAGTCTTGCAAAACTTCTGTAGCATGTGTAAACTTGACCAGATATGCTCCAAAAGCTTGGTTTATTTCTCTTAGGATTAAATAATGACCCCTAGGCTCTAAATCCATGATTGAGGAAGACCGAAGACCACTTAGGACATACCTTTTTACCCATGCCAGACATCTTAACAATATGGGTTAATGGACATATTTATGGACTGGATAACACAATAATGATTTCCTTGATTGCCACATGAAGTATCTAATGAAATTTATCAATGGATCTAACCTTTTTGAAATTTAGTGATTGATTACATTCTCTTTTCTTCATACATGGTAGATTAGTTCACTTTCTTTATTCTTAAGCTAGGGTTTCTATTTCAAGCACTATTATTTCCATTCCATAGACTAGGTTTCCTTTTCAATAAAACTTTTACATTCTGCAATTAGGCTAGTGTTTGATTTCATGATACTCACTTGATTAGATCAATGAAAGGACACATTGCAGGTTGGACATATAGTGCTGACATCTCTTAAGTTTGCATGAACCGCAGGTTGATAATTTAAGTTGGTAGCCTTGGGAGTTGCAACATTCTTGTTGCAATATTGAGGCTCATCACTTTTTGGCGCCATTGTCGAGGAGGTGTCAAATTATTCATTATTTTATTCCTAATTAATCCATTTCTGCAGAAACAAAAAAAATTGCATTAGGCATATTTCATTTTAGAAAATTGCATTCATTAGCCTTCTTATTCAATCTTTTTTATAAAAACATAAAAAAATTACTTCTCCAATACCAACCCCCCAATTTGTTCATGTGGTGCAGTAAGAACCACATCACCATCCACTTTTGCAGGTAGAAGAAGAAGAGGTGACATAGAAGGTATAAGAAATGGATGGGGATGATGATAATGAGGAAGATCTTCTTGGATTTTCCATTCAAGGCACTTATGTCAATGTTCATATGAAGAGCATCCCTCCATATTTCCTTCCCAACTTCCATGGTATGAGGTCAGAGGATTCAAAAACCTTTCTCTTTGAATTTGAAATCATTGATAGATCTTATGGTTATTTATTAAACACTCAAAAATTGAGATTGTTTTCGGAAACATTGAAGGATAAAGCTCTTAAATGGTTCATGAGTTTAGGGACTAATTTAAAAAGATCACGAAGTGATATGCAAAATATATTTCTAGAAAAATAGAAAGATCGTGATATTAAAAAAATATATTTAGAATGCATCAAAAAGAGGATGAGAGCCTTGAGGATCTAATAGATAGATTTATGTATAATTTTAAGAGGGCAAAAATTACATCATTTAGGATCTGACACACTAAAAACCCTCTTAATTATAACAATTAGAGACGAGTGAATTGATATCCTTGATCTCATGAGTAGAGATGATGTATATCAATTATCATTTGAAGAAATTTGTGAAACATGCAAGCATATATCAAGAGGAAGGACAAGAGTAAGTAAATCAACATCAAGATCGGTAAGTCAAGCTAAACTTGGAATTTTGTTTGATGACTTAAAAATAATTTTTTTTAGAAATCTAAGTGAATAAGTAGAAATGTTAAGAATACAAAATAAGCAAAAAGAAGATGTTGATATTTGTGTTATCCATGCAGAATCACATGCTACTAAATATTGTCCATCATTACTAAGGTTGAAGGAATTTTACCAAGAAGACAATGGAGCAATTCAATCATCAAAGAAACTCTATTATGTAGCTCCAAGAGGACCATGGCAACCTAGTCAACCTAGTATGATGCAAGAACCTAATTCACAATTTCAAGATTATGCACATCCATCTCAAAGAAATTGGAACACACCCTTTCCTTGGAAACCGTGGCCATCTCAACCTCAAAAACAATCTTGGCAACAGGGTTGGGAAGGACCTTATGGGATAAATCCACAATCTCCTCAATATCCTCCATACCCAACTCCATGCTTTGCCTACCATCCACCCCAACCACAACCTCAAACACATCCACCTCAAATATCCACTCCCACTCAACTACCTATACAACCATTTCTGCACCCAAACAATCTAGTAACTCAACCCACTTACAATGTTAAGGTACAATACTTCCAAAAACCTCTTCTTGATCTGAATTATATTCACCTTAGATAGGAAAGTGTATTACAAAAAAAAGTATTATCTTAATGCCATTGAAGAACAACATCCAGAAGAAGAAGATTCAAATGAGGAGACCAAAGAATCATGGGTTGCACTAGATGGAGAGAAGACATCAGAATCAAAGATTGAGAAAGTTCCATCATGGTTACCATCATATCCTCCATGTGTTCAAGAGAATAATCAACAAAAAGAGGAATATTTTAGTTTCATGGTAGAATAAGACACAAAAAGAAATCCAAATGTGCAAGTGGACCAGGGTAATCACAACTATATCGAGATATGGTTCCAGAAAATAATTTTAGTTGCAACAACACACTCTTCTTCAACAATTCATGATCTCATCTCAGTCAAAGTAGTTGGTCTCTCACATTCAGGTACATGTCAAAGCATATATTTCGAGCCTACACATGAGTTTATCTGTCATCTTGATGCGCACATGGCTCCATTGGAAGTATTCCTATACATGAAAGAGATTTTGTTTTTTTTTTCAAGTAGAGTAGGATAGAAAAAATCAATAAAAATGAAAAAGAGAAAAAAATAAAAATAATAAATCTCAGGTGAAAACCTCTTTTGAGGTGCTTGAGATTGGCTCGTTGATTGAAAACCTCCTTGAGACGGTCAGTGGGCTGGAAAAAAAAAGGAAAATTTCCTAGGTGAAAACCTCCTTTGGCACACCTAGACAGACCTACTAGTTGAACACCTCATTGAGGCAACTAGTAGGCCTAAGAAGAAAGAAAAAATCAAAAATAAAAAATGAAAAATCAACTTCTCCATGTATCTCTCTCTGATGAATGTAGGTGATCTCCAACCTTTGCAAGCAACAAAAACAAGTTAGCACCAAAAGGAAAAAAGTTGATTAAAAACCTAGTCAAAGAAATTCAAACTTGATCTTTCTTCTCCTTTTCCCAAATTCTCCAATAGGACGAAGGCCATGCCAATCCATTACCCACATCCATTTCCAACATCCACCCATCATTCTGAAGCCTTTCCTATTCATTTTCCTTGTTGTCCTAAAGTGCTAGAGGAACGTTCTATTTTTCTATAGGACTGTCAAAATACATAGGGCATAAATTATTTTTACCACGTCTTGAAAATAATGCGTCCATTGGCCGAGTTGTTTCATGAGGAGATGCATATGGATGATGGTAACATGCTCAAGAAATTTCAGCGAAATCCATTACACACTTTTTGATAAATTGGTCACCATCACCTACAACCATTTTTTTAATTTTTCTTGAGATTTGTGCATCTGTTGGCCAATATTTTTTATGGGTAGATGCATAAGGATGATGATAGCATGCTCAATTTTTTTTTAGCTCAATCCAATCTACCGTTTGAGAGATATGGATAAAACATTTATGCTACAAGAGTGATCTAGAATTGCTACAAGAGTGTTCCAGAATTGTTCCACAATGCTCGAATAAAGGAATTGGTTGGCATACATTAGGTGGGTGGTGAATGAAGTTTTTCGCACATCCCAAGGCATCCCTTAGGATGTTTCTCTAACATATTGTGGGTGGAAATCCTTTGAGGCAGACCACCCTCACATTCATTCTCATTCATTCGGACTACTACATTCGTTTTCTTACTCCTCAACTTTAATTCAAACCCTAATTTGATAGAATAATAGATTGTGAGACCATGTGGTTAGCTATTGCATGGTTGGTAATAGTTCTTGGTCCTTTGGAAAATAGTTTAAAGCTTCAAAAATTCAGGTATGCCAATTTTTTGTCTCTATTGAAGTGGAAGTTCACTGTATAACTGGCTTATTAGTTAGTTGCATGTATGACTCTACCTATGTGATATGTTTGGGTTAAACTCCTCATTCTAGTCCAAAATTTCCTCCATTTGTTTCTCTCCTGTTATCATTATGGACTTTGTTTCATTTATAATTGACATGCATGAATTTTCTGTATTCAAGCTTCTGTGATCCATAATGAATTAAACAAAGTCTTTCGGTAGAAGTCACATGAGAGAATTTTTTGGCCGACGCGTTTCGAACCAACAAGTGTGGTTCATCATCAGAACCAGATAAAGAGGCAGACCATGGAAAAGACTTAAATATAGAGCAATGTAGAGACATAATTTCAAGTAATGACTACATTTGTTTTTAATGTATTAATAAATTAATATTATAATTTAAACATTATTGTTCAAATACAACCATTACTTGAAATTATGTCTCTACATTGCTCTCTATTTAACCTTTGCCATGGTCTGCCTCTTCATGAACGACACTTGTTGGTTTGAAACGCGTCGGCCAAAAAATTATCTCATGTGATTTCTACCAAAAGACTTTGTTTAATGCATGATTTTTTTTGGAGTAACACCCAATCCTCTCCAATATGGAAAGTTGGTAGTTTACATGGTCCCTCCCATTTGAGTGTAGATTGCAACAACCCCATGAAAAAATATGGCACTAATTTTTGGCCCTCCCTCAATTTTTTTTATGCCATGCTAATTCCAAATAAATCCTTGGGCCTATGGTCCGAGTTCTAGCCTCCACAACGAGTTCATGCAACAATTGTATACGTAAAAGCCCACATGGCCTTTCTTCTTGGATGACCTGGGCTAAATCTCGTGGCTTATACGAACCCACTGGATCCAACACTTAATTTCAAAGCTAACAAAACACTTGGGCCTCACTCCTCTCACCCTGATTCAACCATTCATGTGTCAAAGAAACAGTGTTGCGTCATGGGTTTATGCTGTCACTAGAAATTTTTCAAGGTTGGCTTATATTATGTATTTTTTCTGCGAATTGAAACCCATTTTGTCAAAATTACTATGCTATTTTCCACTCAGGGTTGTTACATTGTTGCATTAAAAGTTTTAATTTAGAAAATGTTGGTTTCATTAACCATGTCATGGTTGCCTATTACTACAAATTTCATCTCTAAATTTTTTTGGTTTGATATGCTAGTTTATTATGAGCAATCTAATGAAGTACTTAACCCATGGGCCTTTTTTGTGCTTAGTCAGTTATCACAACCATTTCTAACTCCCGATTGCCATGAATTTTGATGCCAATACTTTGGCTCATTATTCATTATCATTTTGTCATATGTTTTATTTAAAAAAGTTGGTTTATTGAGGGCATTTTGACTAAGAGGCTTAGATCATGGGTTATTTTACACATAACCTATCTTGTGCAATATTGCTGTATTATGATGCTAGCCCTGCATTGACATGTCAACTATTTAGTGAAATATTTGCAATACATTCTTTAATAAAGACCTTTTATTAACCTACTTGGCCCAAAAATTGTAAATTCTAATTTAAATTAATCAAGAATGCTTTAGCCTTGTCCCAATGCATTTATATAAAAATATACTCATATATTTCTAGTCATCTTTTTCATCGAATATGCCATTGCCACTTCTTTTTCAGTACACTTGAAAAATGTACTTTCTATTAAAGAAAAATGACACAGAAAATCTTCAAACGAGGCCCTCACTCAACCATACTCATTAGCATAGAAAACCACCCTTTCATTCATTCATTTCATATGATTTCATCTATAGTTTCCATATTGTTCAATGCTCTATCTCATATCTAACCATATATTTCCCTTTTAAAACAATGCACAACACTCTTATAGTTTGTTACAACCCCTTAATTCATTGTTTAAGCTTCAACATGAAAATGTTGTAGTGACATGAATGTTTTATAACTCTTCTCCATCCGTTCACACATTATTTCACTCATTTCAATACCTTTAATGATCAAGATTTATGAATTAATGAAATAAAATACAAATTTAAACAAAAACATAGAGATACAACGAAACTAGACCTCAATTAATAAATAACAAATGCTAAAATTGTTTACATGCAGAATGAAAGTAAACTAGCTCTAATGGTGGTAGTTTATCTCTTAGAAGAGATGTGATGACTACTCATGTTCTTGAACTATGTTATAATGAGGCTATGATGGCTTTTTATCATGAAGAAATAATAAGACACCATAAACATCCAAAACAATAGCCCTAAGAGATGAAGCACCAAAGGCTTATGGGCATCGATGTAGTAAGTTGGAACGTTAACTTCTCGAGGTTGTAACTTTGGAATACATCGTCCATTTGGCATGCATGATAACCCATTAGAAAGCTATATCCAAGAAGAACATCTTCCAACTTCAAACGTAATCTTAGACTTACATTTTTCCATTTCCTAAAAAATGTTGTTTAAGGCCTCAAAGAACTTAGAAGTTTAGGACCTAAAAACTATAAAAAAATAGGAAACTGTCGAAATAGGAAAATGCGCTGAAAAACAAGAAATTGGTAGGAAACTGTGCTATGAGCGAAGTGGAATAGGCGCGTGGCCACCAATATCCACCTGGATCAATGCTCCCCCCGGGATGTAATGGTCCTCATTGCATTAAATGAGATGGTGAAAATTTTGTTGAACTTAGTCCCTGGTGAGCCACTTGCCTTGGTGTAGGAGTTGGTGCTTTGACAACCTAATACAACTAGATACTATGTTGGTGACTATTCTTAATATATGTGTCCATGATCTGATCATTTATGGTCTATTCTATGCAATCTGGGTTGAGCTTTGTTGGTGTTAGGTTCTTTGAAATTTATTATGTGTCCAACGATGGTGGAAAGTATGGTTAAAGGCGGTCTGCATTGAACACTAGGTGCATGCCAAGGAATGGGGGGTTATTGAGCTCAAAATAATTATCACCCATAGGATTGGAAATGGTGTAAGGTCCACTTGCATTTTTCACGTAGAGGAGCCCTTTGTGCAGGCCATGGAAGTGGTGACAATATTCCCCTTACTTTGAGAGTGAATAAGGAGGAAGACAAGCTTCCCAGTCTTGGAGACAATCTTATTGCATTGCTTAACATAGATCAGAGAAATATCAGTGGGCAGGGCTACCTTTGGTATCCTATATAGTTTTTTGCCCAAAGTAATAATAATAATAATAAGAGGTCTGGACTCATACACAACATGATGCTTCCATAAGTACGGTTTGCCCAATAAAACATCACAAAACTTAAGGGGAACAAAATCACACAATACTACTTCTGTGAGAGGCTTGATGCTGTAGGGTAGGCAATGCCATTAGCTAACGCGGAGATCTCACCCTTGGTGGAGCTACTCGATGGTGTATGGCTGCAGGTGTGGTGTTTTTTACAATCCCAACTGCTTAATGACCTCTACTAAGATGAGGTTCTTCTAACTCCCACTACCGACAGTGAAACTCAACAAAGCCCCCTGCATCCACATTTGTGAGTGGAAGAGACAGTTAACTTCCTCCGGATCATAAGGATCACTGCGATAGACCTTGGTTGTAGCAACAGTGACACTAGGTTCTGCATCGATGATCTATTTCCCCTTGTTAGGGTTTGGTTCAAATTCGGAACCTGCATCTGACTCTGAAGCTTTCATCTCGACCACTAGTGACTGCTTTGTCTGACACTAATTTGTGTTATAAGTGGGAGGCTTGTGGAACTCACACCACTTTCTTGTGTCCTTCTTCATCTTCCCATTGCTATTCTTTGCTTAAGGCTTCGATGGGTTGTTCTGGGCTATTCGAACTTGGCTCTATCCTTTGTTTTATGGTTTGGTGGTGCCCTTTCCTGCTTCAAATTCACAAAACCAAAGTCTCGCTTCTTCTGTTTAAATTTTTGCTCGATTCAGGTAGCATATTGAAATGCTATGCCAAGAGAGGATTCCCATGAACTCTATATCTATCTAGATGTATTCATGCAGATAGACATGTTAATTGAGCACCAGATTTTTCTTAAAGTCCTTGATACCCAACTTCGTGCACAAGGTATGAAAGATATTCGAAAACTCTAGCACTTCTTGGTACCTTTCCTACTATAGCATGATCCATTTTATAAATTTGTCTTCATAGCTTCCAACAAGGTAATATTTTTACTTAACAACATCGTTTAAAGAGTTCAAAGAGGGTGCAACTAAAAATAATATAGAGTCCTCCGTGGCCTTTTTATCATAGTTAGTTTCCCAATAGTCCTTGATGTGGGGGGAGGATTTAAGCAGTGCAAAAGCAATATTTTCTCTATCGGAAAAATCATGGATCGAAAAATATCCTTCCAACAGATTTAACCATTTATCTAGAGCATCTGCATTTATCCAACCTTTGAATAAAGGAATATCAGAATTAACTTGTTCCTTAAAGGGGGAACACCTCCGAAGTGGCTGTTCGATGAAGATTCGTCACCTATTGGTATCCTCCAAATGATCTGGAAAATGTTATCCATCATTTCATTCCTTTATCGCTCGAGGGATTCTTCGAGCAAAAATTTGATATGAATTCTTGCTCCCTTGTCTTTCTTTTATTCTACCATGGGAGGTTGTCAGGGTCAACAAGGACGATCTTGGAAGGGCTCAAGAAGTTTGAGTCCCATCTCCTTATACTTCAACCTCATTGGGGGCATGCACATAAAAACATAGATAGAGAAGACTAATCTGATACTATTGACCTGGATTTATGAAGGATTGAAATGAAATACATATTTAAACAAAAACATAGAGATAGATGAAACTAAACTTAAATTAATAAATGGCAAATGCTAAAAGTGTTTATATGCAAAATGAAAGCAAACTAGCCCTAACAATGGTAGCTTATCTCTGAGAATAGATGCGACGACTACTTACCTTCCTGAAATGTGTTACAATGAGGCTGCAAGGAATTTTTATCATGAAGAAACAATGAGAAACCCTAAACATCCAAAACCTTAACCCTAGGAGATGAAGTTCCAAAGACATCTGGGTCCCGATCGGGTAAGTTGGAACATCAACTTCTCGAGGTTGTAACTTTGGCATATGGTCTCCGTTTGATGTGCACAATAGCCCATTGGAAAGGTCTATGTGAGGGGAAAATCTTTTAATTACAAACATAGCCTCAAAATCTCATATGATCGTTTCCCCAAAAAAAATCATTTAGGGACTCGAAAAGACTTTGGAAATTGAGGACCTGAAAACTAGAAAAAATATAAAACTATCAAAATAGGAAACTATGTTGAAAAATAAGAAACTGAAAGGAAACTGTGTTGTGAGCCAAGTGGAATAGGTGGGTGGAAATCAATTTCAACCTGGATCATTTAACAAAGATCCAAGTGGATATTGATTTCCACCCACTTATTCCACTTGTCTCACAACACATTTTCCTGTCAGTTTCTTATTTTTTAGCACAATTTCCTATTTTGACAGTTTTATATTTTGTGCAGTTTTCTGGTCCTCAACTTTTGGAGCCATTTTGAGGCCCTAAACAACATTTTTTGGGGAAGCGAGAAACTGTAAGTTTGGGGCTATGTTTATAATCAAAATATTTTCTCCTCAAATAAAACTTTCTAACAGGTTATCGTGTGCACCAAATAGAGACCATATGTCAAAGTTATGATCCAGGGAAGTTGAAGTCCCAACTTACCTCATGGGGGCCCATACGCCTTTGAAATTTCAACTCCTAGGGTTAAGGTTTTGGATGTTTAAGGTTTCTCATTGTTTATTCATGATAAAAATACCTTATAACCTCATTGTAACACAATTAAGGAAGACACACACACACACACAGAGTAGTTATGTCCTTTATTTTCATGCAAACTAGAAACTGATAAGCTTACCTACCCTAAACATTCATGAATAAAATATCCATGTTACTTTTTCACTTTCCTTCTCTATCCCCTCATTAGCCATATGATGTTTCAAGCACCCAAACTATTACATTAGGAAAGATCTATGTAGGTGGGTATTTGATTTGTTTAGATATCATGTGATTGAAATATATGTTGTCATGACAAAATATTTTTAATTTTGCATAGACAAGTTTCTTCAGTAGGGGTTCTTGAGGGAACCAAATGGGCCAAGGCAGGAGTGAAAACGTAGCATGGTGTGAAGACATAAATAAAAGAATTAGATTTTCTATCCATTTTGATGCAAATTCAAACAAGTTCAACCAACTAACCTAGACTGACCTTCTGTATCTAAGAGGACCTACCCCTACTCCTCTTGAGTCACACAACTCTCCTCAGCCACACCCTAGTATCATGGAGATTTCTGAACCGCATTCGCCTCCACATCAACAACGTCAATATCATGATAAATGGGAGCCAAGACCCATCAGACCAACCTTTGGAATTGCTAATTGTCATTGTGGTTCTCGACATGATATTCCCACACTTGTTGTTGTTCCTCATATTCCATCTATTATTTCTCATGCCAAGAATTTCCCGATACAAGAACCTCATATTTACCCTACACAAACATATAAAGGAAAACAAACTATTATTCTTATATATGTTTTCTCTTCCACTCATGCCACCTCAGTGCATTCTCATACGAGCACTCCCAAGACTGATGATGAAGGAAGAAGAGAAATATCCTTCCTATACTTGCATCCCGAGGTATATGAAGGACATATGAGTGATGAGAAGATACTTTTTTTTGGCTTACACAAGGATCTAGAGTTATCATATTAATTTTTTGATTTGACTTTATTTTCTTACTTTTCATACATGGATATGGATATACACTATGTCAACGTTATTATTTTTTGGTTATGATGATTTATGAACATATGGGAGGCACAAGGATGATAAAGTGCATGCCATTTTTTTTATGAGTATTCATTATAATTTATACTCATGATATATATATATATATTATATATATATATATATATAATATATATATATATATATATATATATATATATATATATATAATATAGATATAGATTATATGAGATATTTGATGATGACATATGTATGATATGTTATGGATATTAGCCTAATGGGATCCCACCTTCTCAAAATAAATTATAATTACAAAATTCCTTCAAATGACCCTCTTCCCTTGAAATTAAAAGACAAGGATTAATTAAATGGATTAAGAGAAATTAAAGGGAGTTACTTTGTAATTGACTAGAAGAGATTACAAAATGAACGAGAAGCATTTGAAGAAAGGAGTTAGAAATAGTGAAGGGGCAAATTCCTTGAGGAGTGACAAGGAAGGAGTGATCTCATTAATTTTTATTTGTTCCTATAAGCGCTTTGAATGAAAAAATCTTATCAAAACGGCCCCAATCATAAACTTGTGTTCTATTGCTTCTTTCATGGAACCCAATTACCTTTGTATAGGCATTTAACATTTTAGCTTCCAAATTTATTTCTAGTCCAAATTTTTGTAGAACTTTGAAAAGATAGTTGGTTGTACACTCTCATTTGACCAATATAATTAGTTTTTAACCTTCTCATATTTGGCATATGTCTTTCTATATTTTTGACATTATTATTCTTTAAGAAATATAGAGAAAATTCATGGCATATGTTTCCTATTCCTTGGCTATCATATGTCGTGATTTTTAAGACATGCATAATATTTTTAGATTGATGGTGTATATTTAATATCTACATATACTTGTTATTTTGCTACATAGAGGATGGGTTTATATCTCCAAAATTGTAAAATGCTAATTTTGTACAATAGTAGTTAAAAGTATGTTTCTTTATTATAAGTACATGTAATTTTGCAATATACATTTGCAGGAGTTAGATGGGGCTATAAGAAATCAAGTTTAGTTCCTATTATCTCACATAGCCCTATGAAATTCAAAAAATTTGTTGGCATAGCATAAACACTCTGCCCATCAACAATTTTTTGGCTACCATATTGGGGAATGATAGTTCTTTCCCTTGTTTCTCAATGTCTTTTTAAGATGACTATAACTTTCTACCAACTATCCCGATCTTGAATATTGTTTGAACGATCAAACATGTATAATCCATTCTTTGTTTGATTTCATTTTTGAAACCACCAATTCTATTCCTAAATTTGAGCATTCTTGGGTTGTCATAGTCCATGAGATTGACATACAAGAATGAAGGGAAACCCTTGAGAGATGACATCATAAATGACCTGCTCAATGTTAGTTGGATTATGTCTAGTAAGCCTCGTTCTTCAAGAAGAATGTGTGATCAAAGTCTTGGATTTTAGTATTTAAATGAAATAAGAAGCTGTAAAGTTATTCTTGTCCCAACCTAAACTTGAATAATTTTTTATCAAGGCCTCACTTGCTCATAAAGAAAAAACTTCTCCTTCTCAGAGAATCATGGTTGGTACAAAAAGAACCGTTTCCATTGTGACCATTTCTTCTACCCAATCTTCATCATCAACTCAAATTGGTAGTATTTATTCTTGTTTTAACGTTTTCGAGTCTACCACTAATATTACAATGGTTGTAAAGAAGTATATGGTTTTTCAATTTGAAGAAGATGCCAACACGACCCATTGACATGTGTCTTCTCTATTAAATTTGGACCCAAATGATACTCCTTTGCCAAAGTTCAAGGATCATCAGTCAAAGTTTTCAACAAATCGTACTATTAGGGCAAATTAGAACTCAATTTCCTTCTCTAATGCTTGTCATAACATTGGGGCAAATGATAATGACAATTGTATGTGATTGTTTGTTAACTCTTTAGAGGGTAAAGCTATGGCTGATTTCTTTGAGCCACCTCCAAAATCCTTCTTTACCTGGGATAAGCCATGCTATTGGTTTAAGATGACCTATGGGAAACCTTAAAGTCCCGTGGACTTACTTCGAGAATACAAAATTGAATGTGACTTATTCAAAGGGTGAAACTATTAAGTATTTTAATCTTGCTTTATTAAGTTGTACAATGATATTATTGAAGTCATTAGACCACATAACCAAGCAACTATGATGCACTATTATAGCACATTACCTCATTTTTATCACCATAGGTTATTAGAAAAGAGAGTGGATAGTCTAGGATTTTTTCTGCAAAGTGTATTGAGTACAAAGAATACTTGTATAGGATTGTTCTTCCATTAAAAGACACAAGAAAGCATGTTGATATTTCTTTTGTACTTCAACTTGTGGAAGACATGAGCAATCAAATGATCTATTTTCAGAAGAAAATGATAGCACAATCACTTTTTGGGAATTCATCCTTAGATCTCATAAGAAACACACCTCAAACTTTCCAACCAAATGCTCTCCTCTCTCGCCCATGGTGTAACTTCGATGAGGACTATCATGATGAAAAACCCTGTGAACTTAAAAATAACTCAAGGGAAATAATTTTCAGAAAAAGGAAATATTTTATAGTCATAACTTTGGATTGCATAACAAAGGATGAGGTGATGATGGCATAAAAAAGAAGTTCATTTAAAGGGAAGAATATCTCCTTTAAAAACACTCTATCCAACAATCCATCATCCAAAGAGTCAGACAACATAAAATATTCGTATACAAACACCACTGTACAGTCCCATTCAAATGTAAATACCACTTCTTCTTCTTTGACTTTGTACCATTTTAATATCCTAAAGCAAATGAATAATATCAAAGCTGATGCTTCATTACTTGATATGGCAACTATCCTTGGGCAACAACAACACCTGAAAAATTTCTTAGAAGGTAAAACTCCTGCTCTTATACACTTGAGGAAAAGCATGAAGATGACCTTTTTGAAGGTAAAATTTTTGCTTTAACTAATCCTAAAAATCTCTCTAAGAATCCTCCTTCTTACGTTTCAATGAAAATTTGTGATAAATTCGTCCATTATTGTTTGATAACTGATGGATTAGGCCCAAATGTAATGTCTAAAATCATAATGGAGGATTTAGTCCTACAATGTATTGAGGAAAAGTCTAAGAAGATTATGACCTTTAATAATACCCAACAAGCAACCATAGGAGAGGTTAAAGATGTATCAATAATATTCTGCTTGCACCCTAAAATAAGAACCACTTGCAATATTCAAGAGATTGATATGCCTGTGAGGCTCCCTCCTAAGGTCCTCTAACTAAAAACTAAATTTCTCTAAATTTAAACACAATAAGATGGGAAATAACTTATTTATATCTAAACATTTATTTGATGAAAATATACCATTAAAATTATTTACCACAATTAAATAAGTAATAATTTCAATGCAACCATTCACATAAGTAATCAATAAATGGAGAAATACCTATTCCAATAGCTTAGTTGAGATGCTCCTGAGCTCCTAACTCTGTTGGGATGCTCCTCTTGACTACCCGACTAGATTTGCCTCCCAACCAACTAGGAAGTATTTCCTAGCCCAGGGAACCTCCATAGGTTCCTTCGCCCTCTGAGCCCAAGTCTAACCAGATGTAGTTTGTCCAAGTTAAATAAATGCTCTCCTTCTCTCCCTTCTCTTTTCTCCACCTTCCTCCCAAAAAAAAATCCTCCAAAACCAAAACCAAGACCAAGGATCCCCTTCTCCTTTCATCATCCTTCCCCTTTTATGCCCCTTTCTCCCATCCACCTCAACTACCTATAATTAATGTCATAACTAACCCCTCATCCTTTCATTTTACTTTTCTTACCATATTTTCTCCCAAGTAAATTTGAGAGGACATTTTGGGGATAAGATATGGATATTTAATTTGGAAATTAATTGGGGAAGACCATATCTTCTTCCAAGTAAATTTGAGAGGACATTTTGGGGATAAGATATGGATATTTAATTTGGTAGTTAATTAGGGAGGACCATATCTTCTTCCAAGTAAATTTGAGAGGACATTTTTTGGATAAGATATGGATACTTAATTTGGTAATTAATTGGAGATGACCATATCTTCTTCCAAGTAAATTTGAGAGGACATTTTGGGGATAAGATATGGATATATAATTTGGTAATTAATTGGAGAGGACCATATCTTCTCCCAAGTAAATTTGAGAGGACATTTTGGGGATATGGATATTTAAATTGGAATAAATGGAAGGAAACCATATCCTATCAAAATTTAAATTTGAGAAGACAAGTTGAGAATTGAATAATAACAATAATAAAACTTATGTCAGTAATAAATTTATGTTTCACCAATGTAGGTATGTACCAATATTTCTTGATAATTATAAGTCAATATTTTTAGGTAATTTAAACACTAATAAAATTTTCATGATAAGATTAAGTAGGGCATTACATACACCCCTCCTTTAGAAAACTTCATCCCGAAGTTAGAGTGAAAAAGATACAAGGAGTTCGAAGTAGTTTGGAAATAAGGCATAACAAAATAGAGAGAGTTATAATAGTACAATTTGATAAGTCAGACAATGATACCACTTCCCATCAAGAGTCTCCAACTAATCTATATCTTCCTATCCTTCCTAACCTACTTCCGTTGCCACCCTATCCATCCTCTGTTGTTATATACTATGGCAGCGACTATACCAATCTAACCACTGATAAAACCAATTATGGCGGAAGCGTCGACTATATCGACCTAACTTCTCCAGCAGACAACGGGTAATCGTCATCACACGTCTAGGGGAGCATGTCCATCACTGCCCTCCCACGATTCCAGGTTTGGAGGTTACACGGTGGGAAATACCTCCACCCCTCCTTACACTAGGGTCAACACCCAAATATGGACCTGTTGTGCTATACAACAACCCCCCCCATTTCAAATTTTTAATCTTAGTATAAAGATGCTAAATAAGAAATAGGTCCCCTTTAGGATATAAAAAGCAATAAAACCTTTCGAGTAAAATATATTTTCCATACTTTTTATATAAAATTTGCTTTATGAGTGTTTGGAATCACTCATCGCAAATCACAATTGCTTAAGACCAATGAACATTCATTTGAAAAGTTGCAATGCGATCAAAGTCATCACAAATGCCTCATCGTAAAGTTTTAAATTGAAAAATCCATTTATAAACATGCAATGTGATATAACTATCGCATTTCACGTATTGGTAATTCTGAGGAATAATTTAGGGCTTTCCATTGAAACCTTGCAATGTGATATCGTAATCGCATATCGAATCACGCCAATCCATAGGAAAATGTTGAAACGATTTCGTTGAAACTTTGCGATGCGATGTGACTATCGCAATCGCATATTGCATACCGCGCTCCCAATAGAAATAAGTACCATATACCATGTGCACTCACGATATAAAGCTAAACCAAGTATAAAGAAAAGCATGATTCACCAAGTTTAAAACCAACCTGCCAACTCTACATGCCAGCTCATTACTCATCGCAATCACAACAATACAAGGAATTCTTTCGGACATAGTGCTTGTGACTTCCGATTTGCGGTATGCGATGGCTCTACATATATTAAAATAATACAATCGCTAATTGCAAAATCGTAGAGTTGTGACACCTGTTCTAAAAGGACCATTGGAAAACTTGCGATGTGACATATATTGATTTGGCATTAAAGTTCACATTATGAGGATATGATAATGCATTTAGAGGCAGTTATGGTTACAATCCTTTAAGGACTTCATCCTTTGTGACTATGTACTATCTTTTGATGCGCATAGCTGCTGTTAGTGTGTAATTATTAGTATTGGCTCCTCTCAGAGTTTTTCGCCTATCATTCTCCTCTTTCTCGTTTTGCAGCATAAATCCAGAATCACACAGGTAGTTAAGATATCTAAGATAATTCGAAAGGAAAAGGTTCCCCTTATAGTGGAAGAAGGACAAGGAAAATTGGCGTTAATCTCAAATACCACTTGTCTAGGCTTTGGAAAGACCTCATGGGAAGGCATATATACTTTGCTTGAAAATGAAGATCCGAAAGAGATAGAGGAAGAAGCAATAGCTGATGGAACTAATAAATTAGAAAACACACTCAATGACTTAGCCAGCTCTTTCCTCCATCAAATAGCGGCCTGTGCAAAGATTTTGCCGTATAATGATATAGTAAGATGGGTAATTGAGAGAATTAACATAAAGGATATATCTTTCTTCATAGCTGATGGAAGGATGTTTGGATCCTTCAAACCAGAAGATGTCAAGAGAATGTATCACTTGCCAGATCCCCAACGACACTACAACAAAGAATTCCTGGAAGATTTTGCCAAGGAGAATCACATTGAATCAGACCCTATCAAGCAATGGAGACATTTTCCTAACAAGCACAAACATGAATCATTTGTTATGTATTCCGTGGACTCCTTGGCATCTCCATATTGTTATGTTTCCGCTATGATGTGTAGACTCTTCGAAAGCCCCGATTCTGCTAGATTTTATATTAAGATAGTTCCATTGATAGAAGCAACAATAAAATCCTTTTTCATGAACTGGGAAACTATCCTATCAGACAAAACAACTAGTCAAATACTGGATTATAGAAAGAACAGATTTGTCACTACCCGAATCGTGCCCCCATTCCATGTGAGTGCTTACATAGTTGACACAATTTGTTTTAATTCTGAATTTCCCATACTAGGTTGGAAATGGACTGTTCAAGACCCAACCCCCATTCATATTTACCATAAATACTTATGGAATTATGAATACAAGAATCATTTATACAAGATTTGTGATGGTTTTATTTTACCCGTCCATCAAGCCATCTTTAATAAACCTTCTCCTCGGTTGTCTGACGAGGCTAGCATTGATTTAACCTCAATCAACAGTTCGTTCGAGGAAGATATGTTTACCTATGTTAGGGTTTTTGGCAGTATTATAGATCCTCATGTCCTTCCACTTTACATTCTAGATAAGCTTTTAGCCAGGGAGGTAGCCTACCAGATAGTAGAAAAAAGGATGACTAGAAATCTTAAAGACTCCAAGAAGTAGTTGTGGCATGCCTTTCCTGTTCACTGCGGCACTTACTCATTACATGATTTTAAACATGCTGAGAAAGAAGCAGAAAATACAAAGGATCTGAGTCTAGCCATTATCCCTAAAAGACAATATGACCCAAAGAAAGTTGATTTCAATTTCACCTCTCAGATGAAAGTTAATAAATTCTTGCATGAGGAAGATGAGTTTGATGACTTGTTTGCTTTAGCAGAATTATTCTCAACATTAAGTCATTTGGCAAAATTCAAATTGAGTGCTGAGAAAATGGGCAAATTCATTGAATACAGGACACAAAGGTTACTGACAGTACCTCTGGATTTTTAAAGTACTACACCAATCATTCAACAGGTAGAACACAACAGAGAGAAAGTAATTGAGAAGGTTTTTGAAGAAGTTGAGACAAGTGATAAGGCCAATGAACTACTAATACTGATGTTCACTTTGATCCCATATTGATTAAAGAGTGGGAGCAATTTGATCAACAGATCAAAAGTCAGAATGACCCTTGAAACATTATCACATATGCGCTTCCTAAAACAAAACGACTCATTATTCCCGATATTGTGATTGAAGAGACACCCAGCAAAGAAACAACTAGAAAAGAGATAGAAATAATCCCTGAAAATCCTTCAAGGGAGATTACATTAAATATCGAGGAGATTCCACCCTTGGATGTGTTTTATAGCCCAAAACACATGGCTGTAGTCAAGAGGCAGAGGAAAAAGAGGAAAAATAGATCAAACATCATCCACAACTCCTCAATCTAAATTTATGAATGTCATATGGAAAGATTCAAAGGTCAATCCTTCTGAGGATTTGACTAAGTTATCTCAATTTGCAGGCACATATACAACTGCTACAATTGATAAGGTGTTGGGTCCCTATAATACTAGTGATTACCCCATTACTATGGTAGTTTTACCCCTTATTAATATTGTTGTGCCCGTATTGCCCCCATATTGTTATTACTATGCCCCATAGAATCCCTCTATTGTTATTTTTGTGGCTTTGTATTATTATTGTTCTAGGTCGGCTGGGTTATATTGTGACTCCTTAGACTCCTATATATAGAAAGGAGGTTTTGTCATTTGTATCATCAAAGAATTGTTCATTTATGTAATGTAAAGGAGGTCTCCCCCTTGAAGAGGCTGAATTCTAAGGCGTTGATCTATCTTTTATCTCTTTTCTTGAGCTGGTTTCATAACATTTGGTATCGGAGCCAAGTTCTAGGGTTTTGCTGCTCCAAATAGGTCATCGTGGCATTTTCGCTATAACTTTTTTTCTGCGACGTTTCAGAAGTTAGAAAAAAAACCCATTTGGGAAGATATCGCGCTGCACCTTGTATCCAAATTTCAGAGCTTTTTGCGCTATATTTGCGGAGATATGATCTGAGGAAGTTGGTCTTTTTGCAGACTCCTGAATTACATTCCAAACAGGTGACTGGGGGAAAATCGTCATAACTTTCTCTATGAGCATCGGATTGAAATTTCACAAAAAGTTACAGAAAGAGGACGGACTGTAGTTTCTTCTAGATATTTTTGCAGAGACAGAGGTGTTACACAGTAATTTGTCACCGTTGGTCACCGTCCCTGTTACCCTTGTTTTCGTACATTGGAGGACATATTTCGGGATCTGTGACCAGTGACATAACCAAAAAACACTTGCATTGTGTTCCCCTGAGTATGTACTTCATGTTCCCTGAAGACACCTTTTGGAAATTATCCCTAAAAAGTGCCCTTTTTCCATTAGCGCGGGTACACAGTGTCTTACCCGCGCCAATGACTCAGTTCCTCAAAAGGGGGCGCGCCCATTGGCGCCCTGTTCTAGAGCAACACCCGCACCACTTAAATTTGGTAATGATTTTTGGCCAATGCGCACCCATATGTTTTTCCTCTCTTGTCATGAAGTTCTATGAAGGAAAAATCTTCAAGATAGAGGTCGAAAGTCATTTTTTATCCATGACAACTATGCTGAGTGGCTTTTCAGGGATAATGCCAATCCACAATAGGTGTCCTGGTACAATGTATCTTCCTCCCTTCTCCATCTATAAATGGATGTCCTCATGCATTAAACAATCTAGTTTTGCTAGAGTCTTTGTGAGTGCTGAAGTAATGCTAGAGTGATAGTGAGAATTGTGAAGCATAGGGAGGTTATGCTGCCGGAATTCTGAGAGAGAGGAGGTCACTTTGCAAGGCGTATGTAGCTGCTTGCCCAGTCAGAGAATAGGTTCAATGTCAGAACCTTGGTTGTATCTTTCTCAAAACAGTATCCCTTTTTGGGAATACACTTCTCCTCGGAAACCATTTCCTTCTGATATGGAAAACCCATCCCCTACTACGACTGACGAATCCGGCGTGCCCGGGGATGAGATTCCCAGCACAATGGAATCTACACATGTTAGTAAAACTGCTACTACCGGGGGACTGCCTCTTGGTTATAGAGCATTGCGTGATTTTATATCATCTCCTTTTCCGACTTCTATTTGGTCACCACCCGTCTTCTCAAATACGGAGCCTTTGACTCCACCACCTCGCAGTACAGTTGTTACCTCGGTGACAATCCCTCCAACAATATTTGTGGCTTCTTCGACCCCTGTTTTTAGCCGACCTTCGTCCTCTTTATTTGCAGGCTTTGATCCTACATCGAATGCCTTACTTGGAGGGCAATATGATCAGTATCTACCACCTCCTGGGACTAGGACAGGTCAGCTGTCAGTTGGAGAGATTTCAGTTCCGCTGTCCATAGATTGGGGTTCCACCTCTTATCATGGTGGTCAAGCGTCGTATGCGCAACCCGAACAACCACATCATCAAAACCTACATGGAAAATCCTTCCAAGGAAATCCTTTTGCTTCTAGTGGTCCCTTTTTCACTCCTCATACACAACCTACTGGTAATCCAGGCCAACCTTCCACTCAGCAAGCTCAGCCTGGTATCCAACAAGGTTCTCATACTGGACAAACTGGTCAATCGTTTGTTAATCCAAATCAACCTAACGTCCAGTATACCCAAGTTTACGGCCAAGCTACCCAAACAATTGGTCAACCAACTGTCCAGTATACTCAATCTTCTGGACAAACTGGTCACCCTCAAACACAGCCATCTGGTATGATAGGGCAACCCTTTGCTGTACAACAACAACCTCAGTCTCAGCAGGTAGGTCAACCTCAGTATCAGCAGGTAGGTCAACCTCAGTATCAGCAGGTAGCTTAACCTCAATACCAGCAAGGTTATCCTTCTACTCAGATAGCCCAAGGTTATCCGTCTACTGGCGCTGCTCAACCCGGTACTTGGACCCAAGTAGGATCCCAAAATCCGTCTGGTTCTCAAATGCAGGCTGGAGCTCAATCTCAAACATTTTATCAAACTCAGCCTGGGTCTAAAACTCAATTTGGGGTCCCACCGCACTATGGTTATCAACAACCTCAAGGGCAACCTTTGTTTGCTCCTTACCAGAATTATCAACAACCATATGCTACTTCTGCAGCATCGTTTGGTAATCCATACGCTGGGGGGAAAAACACAAATCCCTACGGCCAACACACCATGGCGGCAAACCCGTCAGGGCAAGGCCCATGGGGGCAACCACCACCTGGTTGGAACCCGGGTGCTCCATCCTACCAGCAGCCCTAGATGTCTTTTAATCCTCAGTTACCATTCTTAGCGACTTTAGAATTACCGGATGTGTCCAAACTGACTAATGATCCTATTCTTCATAATCCTTATTGGCCTCCGGTTCCCACCAAAATTCCTGGTGACTGTCCA
>APFE031440926.1:0-2500 GCA_000404065.3 Pinus taeda
AATTACTTGCTTTTCATGAGGACATGAAATAGGGTAAGCAAGGGAGTATGTTGAGTCATGGAAAAGGTATGCATTTACTATTAATTTCATCATCCTTTTCCTTTATTCTTATCTTTTCTATATCATAATGCATCAATCTATTAAGGAATTATGGTAAGAAATGAAGGAATTATCTGCAGTTATGACTTAGCTAATTATTACCCTTCTTTATGCACGGAAACAACGAAAGGGACAAATGTTGTTCCCTAATGAAGGAACAACAAAAATCGGCAAGCTAAGGAAAGAACACAATGGTTGCAAATAAGGCCAAAGAAAATCAAAAGAATCAACGCGAGAAAGGAAAGGATGTCTAAAGTTGGAAATCTATTATGAATCCCTCAGGATCGAGAGATCCTAAGGGATCACATTTATCATTTATCTTTTACCCTTTCCTATTATAAAAGGAGATGTTTATAAGAAGGAAAGGGGGGAAATCTCTATTATTATTGAGATTGTAATTTTAATTACAGACTCTCATTTTCGAGAAGAACATGAATATATTGTAATGCTTATTCATTTTGATGATTAATATATAAGTGAAGTTGTTTTTCCCTCGCGTTATCTGAAGTAACTTAGCAGTGTTCGTTGGTGGCTAAGGGCCCGGCCTCTATTGGATTCAACTGCTTTATTTGTGTCATGTATTTCCAATTCTCGCAAGTGTGATGGTTTGATAGTATTCTTTCTTTCTATGATTTTATCTCCTTCGCTATTTATTATTTTCTGTTGTTGATAGAATATCTTTGCTTTATATAATTTGCAGCATTGTTGTTGATTTAGTTTACTTTCATTTCAGATTGAGTTACTTAGATAAATATTCTGCATGATATAATCAACTGTAAAGAGTATTAACTATCACTGTTAGACTCTCAGATTGATGTTATTACTGTTTAGATTATTTACTGAAGAGTGAGTTTGATTTAGATTAAATCAGTTAAAGAGAGATGACTTATCATTACTGTACTCTTGACTAATGCTGCTGTTACTTGAATGGATGAAAGATTTGATTTCGTTAGAGGATTGAGTTTTCTTTAATTGCAATTGGAATTTACTAGATGCATTTGTTTACTCTTGTATTTAAAGATCTGTACTGCAATTTAGTAAACATTACTCTCTAAATTAAATAGCAGCCACATACTATGTACACTCTTGAAATAAGAAGACTTGCCTGGATTGATAATTAACGAGAGGATAATTAGGAGTTTTAAAAGGCACCTTTAATCACCCAACAGGTTTATACCATGAGATCCCACATTCATGCTTGAGATATGGCACAAGGGTGATTAGCTAAAAGAAAGATTTTGTTCAGCTCAATCTATGGTCAGGTGGTACGTGGAAGTCCCTGACTTGGTTGAATTTTGCATATGATTAATAAGAGCTAAGTTTCTCTCATCTTAATGAGTAATTATACTTGTTATTATTTGGCTTTAATGGATGACCTATCATTGTTATTTATCTGGTTATAAGCATGGTTAATTGATAGATCTAAGTATGGCTCTTATTATATTTCCATTAAGGAATGTTTGGTTAATGAATGCATGACCTAATTGTTATATGACAACTATTACGAGAAGGCATTGGTCCTTCTTGTTTAACCTCAGATAAGTTTTCAGATCCTTATGTTTAGATTTGTATTCATGACCTATAGGTTGCATGTTCATCATATGTTTGACGGAATGTCAATCCTTGTTGGGAGGGGTCAATTCATGTCCCAGTTCAAGTTTTGGTTTATAAGCTTTGGTTCTATGTAATTTATCATTTCTATAAGTTTCATTGAGTTCAAAGTAGAGGCTTGAGTCCTAGCCCTAAAAAAGTGGCTCAGTATTTGAGGTCATTGGCATAGAACTGCCTGGAAATGTCCATGGTCATTGGCAGGAAGGCCTATGGGAGTGACTGTAGGGTTACAGTTGCTTGGAGGCCTTGGCAAGGGATAAATTGAGGCTCTAGTTCATTGAAATAGAGAGATAACTCAGGGGTTGGACAACTGGAGGGGTTGGGTTTCTCCTGGAGGTCCTATGGAACCTAAGGAAGGTTAGTAAAGTCTTAAGTTGTTGGCTCCATTTCCTTAAGGCCATATAGGAGGTTGATCTTATAATAGTGACCCTCAGCTCATGTTTACCCATGGCAGACTAGTGAAAGTGGGTAAATGTGGGAGGAGGTGGTTACAAAGACACAGATGGAGGGGGGATATTGTGAAGCGAGGACTTAGGGGTAGAGAGAGAGGAGAGAGGGATGAGACACGGATAGTGTATAAGTGGGACTTGTGGGGGGGGAGAGAGAGAGTGGAGGGGGGAGAGAGAGGAAGAGTGAGAGGTATAGTGATAACATTGGGAAATTGGAGGGGAGGAATTATACATGAATAGGGAATGAGAGAGTGTGTGACTCTAAGAGAGATAGATAACAATAGAGGTAAAAATACAAAGATAGATCTAGAGAGAGAGAAAAAGAGAGAGTTGGAGGGGAG
>APFE031440926.1:5000-10997 GCA_000404065.3 Pinus taeda
CAAATGAAAGCATAGAGAACAAACATAGAAGAGTAGACTATGTAAATACATAGTATTATTCTTTGCATAGTTAATGGAAATAAGATCTTATTTCACTTGTTTTATTGGAAATCAAGTTTTTGTCTTATGTATAATTAGAATGAATTTTATAATTTGAGCACAATTATTGTCTTGTCAAAGAATCAAAAAATAAATCTATTTGCCAATGTAATTAGAAGACAATTTTTATCATGTTGTAAAATTAGATGACAACTTTGTAAGAATAGGAGATGATATTTTTCTTCTTGTGTAATTGTACGATTTTTGTAATTGGAATACAATTTATATATTTATTGGTTATTGGAATATTATTTTAATCTCCTTGTAATCACAATCCATTTAAACATGGGGAATAATTGTAGTTACAAAATAAAGCAATCATGTAAAAGACAAACCATAGAAAATTGCATTGAAGCAAGAGAAAGGGAAAAGGTAGGTCTATAAAAATATATACTTTTAGAAAAGGAGAATCCACTTGTAGAAAAATATATGAACCTCCAAGGATTATTACATTAGAGAAAATTATTGTAGATGATCAGACGATGGTGCATTTTCTTGGTGCTAAATATAGTATGGGTGAAACTAGAGAGAGGACTAGTGCAAAACCTCTTGATGAAGAAGCTTTTATGGTGCAACCTCTTGTTCAACAATGTGAAATTTCATAAACCACCCCTGAGCATGTCCAATCCCCTTCCAAGAATGTAATTTGACAATAGATAGGTCAAGAGTATGAGAATATGGTCCCATCACCCCTACCTACAATGTAATTCCATAATAGAAATGTTAAGAGTGCCAAAATATAGGTCCATCACCCCTACCTACATTGGACAATGTGCAACGAAGTACAGCTAAATGACATTAGTGGATGAAAGTGGTTTATTGTTTCTTAAAGGTAACCTACCTGATCAAACTATGTGTTACCAATTCCTAAAAAATTAGGGAAGAATACTTTGAATCAAAGTCTAATACAACTATATGTCTATTTTTCTTATCTTTGTTAAATCTAGGTGTTTAACTATTGATAGAATAATTCTAGGAATTAGGTTAGTTTATACAATAGAAAAAGGTAATTATATCATTAGAAACCTTGTGTATTATTTTCATAAAATTGGTAACACAACTCAATCCCAAGACAATAATGCAGCTTCTTGTGTCTTGTCACAATAAATTACTAGCAAAATCACAAGGAAATGTAATTTGAAAAAACACACATCCCATATCATTAAATAAAATTTCAAAATCCTTCAAAAGTATTCTCTTATATGGAATTGCCTTGAAACATGTGGCTAAAGATATTGTGGGATTTCACTTGTAGGCCACCTCATTATGATGTGAAGTTAATTAGACTAGTTGAAGGAAAAATACAAAATTTATGGCATGAGAACACTAGAAATTCTTCTAACCAAAAATATGTAATAAAATTAAGAATGGGTTATAGGGATCGTAATCCCCACATTAAGCACTTCCTCGACATGGTACAAAATAAATTTTATGGGAGATTTAGAAATGCATATTTTTCACTTAACTTGGGCCAATAATCATTCATGAAATGCAAGCCTTGATATGTTACAATAAACACAATGATTAACATATTCTGTTTCCAAAACCACATTAAATAATCTTACTATTATGACACATATCTATACATTTTTTATGTATTGCATAACACCTTGATTGAAATATGTGTTACCAATCCTATAAAATTATGGAAGAATACTTTGAATTGAAGTATAGTACAAACAAATGTAAATATTTCTAATCTTTGTTAAATCTAGGAGTTTAACTATCATTACAATAATTCTAAGCATTAAAATAGTTCAAACTATAGAAACATGTAATCACGTCATTAGAAACCTTGTGGATTTTTTTTCATAACATTGGTAAGACAACTCAATCCCATGACCATAATGCAACTTGTTATGTCTTATCATAATCAGTTATTAGCAAGATCATAAGGAAATTCCATTTTCTAAAATAGGCATCCCATATCATTAAATTCAATATCAAAATCCTTTGAAAGTATTGTATTAAATGATATTTACTTGAAATAGATGACCTAATAGATTTGTGGGCCTTCACTAGTAGGATACTTGATTGTGATATGAAGTTAATTGGAGTAGTTGAAGGATCAGTACAAAATTTATGGCATGAGAACATTGGAGCTTCTTCTAACCAAAAATATGTATTAAAATTAAGAAGGGGTTCTATGAATCGTAAGCCCCGCATTGAACACTTCTGACATGAAATGAACATAATTGTATAATATTCATAAATACATATTTTGCATTTAACTAAGGCCAATGATCATTCAAAAAATGCAAGCCTTGATATGGTAAAATAAACACAACTAGTAATGAACATTGTTGTCAAAACCACATTAAATACTCTTATTATTATGACACATATTTATATATTGTTTATGTGTATCATAACACCCTTGTCTAAGAATGCTTAGCTATATTGCCATCAACATCATCTAGAGACGTCATTCATAACATCCTATGTACAAGGCTAGATGGTTGTGCATTTTATTGAAAAGTTTTCTCAGATGGGACATCCCTTAGTTTTGGTGGAATGACATTACTAAGAGTGTGCATAGACTTAAGAAATAAGTATTTGGGGAGGAAGGAGGTTAACCTAGATAATCGTATAACCCTATTTTCCACTCCATTATAGTGAGACAAACCCTAGTTCAAATTACCTTGGTTGCACGCTTTAATGATATTTGTTTCACATTTTTTTCACTCATTTAGACAACCCATCTCTCCTTGTCTCATATTTTAATGTGTACTAATGCTCCTTGCTAGTTCACAACATGTCATGTTTCCCCTGAAACTGAAAATGATGCCTTATTTGATGGAGAAATGGAGCCTTAAAACTCCATAGTTTTCCCTTTCCAAGATGATTAGATTGATCTAGGATGTCTTGAGTTGGATTGGGGTCAATTATTGGGGAATTTTCCTAAATTCTGTCAGCCCTAATTTTCTATGTAGATCCTTCCATGTTTAGAAAAATCCTATATAATAGGACCATTTTAGGGGTGTAAGGGGAGGACAAAAAGACGATAGTGCATTTTTATGTTGGAGGATTGTTGCTAGGAGATACTTCCATTCTTCATAGATGAGCCAAGTCTCTATATGAGTTAAGGAATGAGCAAGATAAATGGATTGGACAGGAACAACCAATAACAAAGGTATAATTTATTATTGATTTATATAGATTATTGATCTATTTTTCCCTCTTTATGTGTTGTATCACATGATATCATGATGTTTATGTTATTATTATATCTTGTTGTGTGCTATATATTGTCCCTTGTGCCATTGAATGTGTGTTGGTGATAAGATTTAAGATTTGGAGCAAGATCTCTAAGTCACGACACACTCAAATACATATATACAAGTCACGACACACTCTAATAGGTTATCTTATCTACTACCCACTACTAATCATAGATCAATAATTCCTATTAATGTGTATGAACTAATGGGTTGTTTTCAAGATCATATGGCACACCATGCCAGGGCCAAACCACATAGAGTTGAATTGGAACATTCCTTAAGGTTGATGATTCTAGTGAAAAAAAATTGAATCATACCACTATTAGGAATGACGATAAAAAGTTAGTAGTCTCATGAGCTTGCATAGCTTCTTAATGATGGATATTAAGATAAAATGGAGATACAAGACACCCATTAATGGAGATATTTGGATTGGACAATTTAGTGACAAGTTCGTTACTAGATATCTAAGACTTGCCTCGATCTAAAGATGGAACTTCATTGGATGACTTAGTAAATCCCCCCTAACCTAATTAAAGATATTTTCTAACAAGATCCACCAATCATAGATCAGGCGTAATAGAATCATAATCATATGTATCATCACTTGGACTATCAATTGAATCTAGTGAACTTAAATATGATTTGTTCTAAAGGGAACTTGACATCGAGGGAGTCATGTGAAATAGGTGGAGTGATGACTAGTGTGGGAAAAGAACTCTAATCAATGTGAGGAGGTTTTAATAAGACCACCAAGGAGGCATATCTTATGCTAGAAGTGACATTTTCTCACCATACATGTTTACATTTGAAGTAAATGGCATCCACTAGTTATGGAAGGGATCATGTATGTAAGAGATAATGGTATATGGAATATAAAGTGATTCAATCTGAAATATGCCCATTAATAACAAGTTCCTAAACAAAATCACACTGAAATTCACATATCCTGAAAGGTTATTACCAAAAAATGGCAATGAAGTGTCTGTAGTGGTTAATTTGGGAATCCGCATGAAATATTCAAGTCGATCGATCATAACGATCTTTCCTTCATTTGCAAAGTGAAGGAAAAAATATCTATATGACACAAAAACAATCATAGTGTAAAACTTGCTATGTCCAAGGAGTAGATCATATTCAAATGTGCATCAACAACTTCTACATCAATAGTAATGTCTTTTCCCCCAAGCTCGATGGAAAATATTGGGAAAACACCATTAGGTAAGAATGTATGGTTGTCAAAGTCCTAGAGTTTGGTACTTGACCAAAAGAGTATTTAGAGAATGAGAGGTTTCACAAAATGAGGGCCATGATACAAGGGAGATCTTCATCCCAAGAGTTTAGTAAAGATAAATGTTAAGTACACGAAAAAAGATATGAAATATACCTAATGAGGTAAGTAATTCCAACTGCATCATATCAAATTTAATTAATTAAGTTTAAGGGATAAAACCCCTTGGACAGCTTTAATAAAAAGGCTACATGTTAACATATGGTATCTTGGAAAACCTCCAAAGAGACATGGAGGCATGGGTAATGGAGAAATCCTTGTGAGTGGATCATTCTGTCTAAAGGATTATATATCATGATAGGTCCATTAGCTTGGAGCAGGATGATTGGGTCCTTTGAACAACGCAGTACTACACAATCAATAATTTAACTACCTCATTTCACACCAGAGTGTGATAGGGCTCCAGAAAATTTAGCTCTTCATGCCTCAAGAGGAGTAGGAGAAATTGAAACCATTGTTTCTTGGGTTGATGGAGGTGGATGTGTGAAAGTATGCTACTACCCAAACCCAGTTGAGCTATAAGGTGATGAACCAATCCATTTATGGGTACTCGTGTAATGGTCTCCTGGACAATCTTAGAATAAAAAATTGACCTTACTCTTTTTTTATTCATTCCCCCTCTTCATATTGCGCTAGGTTTGTTATGTCTCTTGGGAATTTTTAGAAGCGCGATTTCACTTTTTCTTCTTCATTTTACCACTAGGTTCTTTAGAATTCTCTAGTTGCATGGATTGCACTCTATGAATCTTAGTGATATTCTTAGGAGACTTAGCTTGTTGACAACTAGGAGAAATTGAAGGGTCTTGCAATGTCACAATAAATTTCTCCATTCGAGCAACTAATTGGTTCATAGCATGACTGTAGACATAACCAATTACACAGTCAAAATATGGTCTTAGTTTTTGATGTCGTGGATTGGTTAATGGTTGAGGAGCAATGGAAATGATGTAATACAAAGTACCCAACAATATATATATATATATATATATATATATATATATATATATAATATAGATATAAGATAAAACTATAACATTGAGATGTTGGACACACAACATGACTTACTCCTCTACAACCACCCTAGTCATAGCTACATCCTTGTCAATTTGAGGTAGCATGGATTAGGTGAACGATTTTTTCATAATTCAACCAGTAATATTAGCCCTAATCAACTATTTACGCCACCTCCACTCATGAATATGATCATATATTTGGGTGGAAGTGTCTTGTTTCAAATTAGATAGGAGATCTATTCTGATCTCTTATTGTGAAGGTAACTAGAAATGGAAGATAAGTAGTTGTTGGATCACTGTCCTCTCTTCCTAGTTAAAGGGATTAATTTTTTTTTCCTTTTTTTCTTTTTTCTTTTTTCTTTTTTTCTTTTTT
>APFE031440927.1:0-49681 GCA_000404065.3 Pinus taeda
CCCGGTAGTTCGTAACAAACTTGGAAGCGACGGTGCTATATGCACAAGTACTAGCTCTTGCCGCGACTGTCACTTGATTAGCTAGCACAAGTTCGCTAGGAGCTTAAGCCAACTTCTATGAGCTCTTAGAAGAAGCTTTTAACTGATGGATGAAAGCTAACTCAAAGGAGGCTAATCTACTTGCAGAAAGAAACTAAAAGCTGAAAGAAAATGCAAACCCTAGTTTTACCGACTAACCCTACCGGTGCACGAAATGTGATGAAAGCAGTAAAAATGGATGCCATTGACTTTTAGAAAGGTAAAATGCATGTTACTAATCTACTTCTAGAAAAAAAACATCTTTTTGCATTTTTGAGTAATTTTGCAGAATGATTATGCATGTGCTCTAACTATTTTTGACTGTGCAGAGGTTGATTGATGAAAGGAAATGGGGTAAGCTATTGCAGGAGGTTGGGAAGGTGAGAAGAGGGCCACAGAGGTCCCTAGCACCCTTCCAGAGAGCTTCACGTGATCTTCTACAGGAAGTCTGCAGGGGTTCTACAGGATGTTCTACAGGAAGAGCCGAGAGCGGATTTTTGAGGGTTTGAAGGAGGAAAAATGGTGGGAAAAAGGAGATGAAGGTTGGATGAGGGTGTTAGAGGGTCTAGGACTCTATTAATGAAGAGAAAACATGAAGGTGATGACTGGATTGGTTCAAAGGATAAGAAAACGATTTTGCACAAAAACATAGAAATTAGGGTTATTGGGAAAGTGTGGCAAATGGAGGGAAGAAATCTGGAAGTTGGGGTTGGAGTAGGTTGCATGATGGAGGAAGGGTAGGCAGGGATGTATCATAGATGCTCTGCACACTATTTCTCAAAACTAATCAAACAAAGACTATGCAAACCAAAGATCTAGCTATCTTGACCTAATTTGACCTAGAAACCTAGCAATCATAATGAACAAAACTTTATTGGTAGGAAATAATGTAAGATAACTATGAGAACTAAGCAAGAACATATATACACATGTAATCACAACTGGTATCAACTTTTACAACTGAGAATCTAACACTAGCAATTGCATGAAGAAGCAAGAACAACGTTTTTGTGGTAGCAAGGACACCTTGGTCTCAGCTCATAGTCCCGAGGAGGGAGAGCTGAGATCAAGGGTTTCTTGATGGCCTTTTTCGAAGATATTTTCTATTACCAACATATAAAATCAACCTGAACATGAAAAGCTATTTCAATAATCAAAAGCAACCTAAATAACAAAGCAATATGTTAATCTAAGTAACATAAATTATTCTAGGAATGCAGCAGAGACACATAAAAGTACACAAAGGAGGTATTGGGCACTTGGGTTGGGCCCAACCCCAAGAGCTATAGCCTCCTAAGGAATATTAGAGCTGGTGCAAAGCTGGATTCATCTTTATTTATCAAAAGAATAGTTACATCCCAAAAACTGTCTACAAGAAAAAGCTAGAAAATGTGCTGAAATGCAGAGCTAACCTACTGACTAAAATTTAGCTAACAAATGACTAAAAACCGACTAAAAACGACTAACATCGAACTACAAACTGGCTAACTTCTGACCAACACCCAAATGAGGCCCTAAGCCCTCTTATTTATACAAATTGAGGACCCCAACAGTCCTCCTAAACTTTAGGGACTCGCCTGCCAAAACTTGCAGTTAACAACAACTTTACTAGCCCTTACTCAGCTGCCCTTGTGATAATTGATGTGGTGGCCCTTGAACTCTGAGCTTTTGGTGGAGAATTCGAGGTAAGGGCTCATAAATGAAGGGGACACCTTCCTACAAATCCTCTCCACAAATTTGGCTGCCAAGTGCTCATTTAAACCTTTGATTTTGTCTCCAAATTGACCAAAAAGACTGCATAAAGCATACATTAGACTTGTTGGCATAATGACTAACCCAATTCACTCTATTAGCATAAATATAATAAAAAATATGTAATAAACTAATGAGAATGGTGGATTAAGTCGAATTACGAGGCTGAATGAGCCCATATAATTACCCATTTCTGGGGCTCATCAGTAGGATTGATCTAAATATCATCTGATTCCGATAAGTATTTATGGAGATATGAATTTACTTTGATTATGGACAAATTGTCAAAGTCGACCAACAACTTATGTAGGCTCAGAAGCCCAATAGACACATCTATTCATCATCAACGTTTGCATATAAATACAGGATGTATCCTCCTCATTTGTACACACACTTCTCATCCATATCTCTCTCCCTCTCTTCTGCATAGAAAGGAGTCTCTCTCTCCCTCCTACACAGATAGGCCTCTCTCTCACACGTGGGAAGGAAGGATGCAGTTTCCTAAGGGTTTACAAACTACAAATTGGAACTTTGACCAACGTTGACCAACATTCTCTCTCTCCTCACTGCACAGTAGGTGAAGCTGACTCTCCTTGGAAATCCACAATTTTTGGCACAGGAATCGAGTTGATCTGACCTTCGGTTTGGAAGATATTGACTGCCCTAGTTTAGGGTTGATGCTGATGATGTTGATGCCGCTGATGCCAATGATGTTGATGCCACTGATGCCGATGATATTGATGCCGCTAATGCCGATGATGCTGATGATACTGATGCCACTAATGCCAATGATATTGATGTCGCTGATGCTGATGATACTGATGCCGCTGATGCCGATGATATTGATGCCACTGATGCTGATAATGTTGATGCCGCTGATCTAGGGTTTGCTGCTGCTGATATAAATCAGATTTTTTTACTATTTCTCTATGCTAAATTATTGAAGATAAAAGAATATTTGATTAAAGGGTTTCCCCATATTGGGGTTTGTAGGGCTAGCCGCTACATCTTGTGTCTCTTGTCTTGGATTGTTTTTCTGTTGATCATTTAAAGTTCTATCTACACTTTACTTATGTACATGTGATTGCCAATCTGTGGATGATAAAAAGAAATATAAGTAAACTAATCTAAGCATAGAACATACCATAATTTAACATGGTATCGAAGCTGAGGTGAAGACACAGCCCAAGCAAGAGCAAGAGCAATCACCGAAGAGAAGGTTGGCAAGGCTATCTAAAAAAAGAGAACTAATGGGTCCTTAACACTCTTCCCCGCAGAAGACAAGCTCCATGAAAAGTCTGACTGTCACGGATGGAAGATGTCTCTCGATCTGAATTTAGAAGATCAAGAAGTGTTGGACCATGTGAGAGGCAATATTGTTGAGCCTCCATCAAATGTATCCGCTGCTTCCAAGAACAAATGGAAATCCAGAGAAGTCAAAGCAAAGAAGATCATCTGGGACTCTATTGACAAGCACTTGGTGGCCTATTTTTCTGAATTGAACACCTCTAAGGAAATCTATGATAGACTGGATGTATTATATGTACCTAATCTCAAAAGGAACCTAGTGTCCATTTCGGAAATTGAAGACAAAGGCTACAAGGTGGTTTTCAGTAATGGCAAGAATGCCTGAGTTTAGAATAGAGCAAGAAGGTGTATGTCCTGGATGTGTCGAAGGAAAGCTAAAAAGGGGACCATTCCCCTCAAGCCAAAGCAAGACCTCCGATATATTGCAGTTAGTTCACTCAGACATATCCGATATGATTCCTGTGAACTCCTTGGGAGGATATTCATATTAACTCACTTTTACAGATGACTATTCTCGTAAGACTTGGATATACTTCTTGAAAAAGAAGGATGAAGTGTTCTCCTAGTTTTGACACTTCAAAGCCTTGATCGAGAATCAAACTAAAAAGAAGATCAAGATCCTAAGGATTGACAATGGACTGAATATGAATCCAATGAGTTTCATGACTTTTGCAAAGAGGCTGGCATTAAGAGGGAGACCACTACACCCTTTACTCTTGAGCAGAATGGTGTGGTGGAAAGGAAGAACCGTATGATTATGGAAGTTGTCCGTGCTATGCTCCATGATCAAAGACTTCCGAAGTTTCTATGGGCCGAAGCTGCAAACACCACTGTATATGTACAAAACCGATGCCCTCATCAAGCATTGGGTTCCAAGACTCCCGAAGAAATTTTCACTGATAAGAAACCTGATGTATCTCATTTTAGAATTTTTGGAAGCCCTGTATATTTTCATGTGCTGAAAGAGAAAAGAAACAAATTGGGTGCATCTAGAAAGAAAGGAATCTTTGTGGGCTATAGTGAAAATACTAAGGGCTATAGAATCTATGTAGCCGGTCAAAGGGAAGTCGTGATTAGTCATGATGTCATTTTTGACAAAGATATGGCTCTCAGCAAGGTGAAAAATCTTCCTACTGTGAGGAGCTCTCACGAAGATGACACCAGGGAACTGAAAGAAAAAGATGATGAAACAATGCCCGATGTAGAAGAACCCATGGATCCTATTGATCCTCCTCCACCTGAGCCTTCCTCTTCAAGGAAGAGGCCTTCATGGCTTAGGGGGACACTTGATGATGCTAAAGGACACATTACACCCCAAGGAACCTTCTGTGAAAGTAAGAAACCAAACAAGTATCAGGGATACCTGACCATCATGAGCACAATCATTCAAAATGAGCCTTCATCATTCTTAGATGTTTTCAAGCATTAATTATGGAAGGATGCTATGACCGAAGAATATACAAAAAAGTATAAGGCTTGTTTTGTCGCTCGTGTCTTCTCCCAGAAGGAAGGTATAGACTATGACGAGATATTTGCACCTGTTTCCAGATATACTACCATCCGCTCTATCATAGACCTTGCAGCTTCACAAGGATGGAAACTAAATCAGATGGATTTCAAGACTGCGTTCTTGCATGGTTCGATCGAAGAAGAGGTCTACATGGAACAATCCGAAGGATTTGAGATTTATAATCGAAAATATCATGTGTGTAGGTTGAAGAAGGCCCTCTATGGGCTGAAGCAAGCACCCCGAGCATGGTATGAGAGGATCATAGCTACTTGATGAAGCTGGGATTCACTACGAGTGAAGTTGATCCTAACCTTTACTTTAAGGTTGAAGATGAAAAACCTCTCATATTGGTGTTGTATGTTGATGAACTCTTTCTAACGGGTGCAGACCCTCTCATTCACAAATGTAAGAAGGAGCTGGCTTTTGAATTTGAGATGAAAGATCTAGGACTCATGCACTATCTCCTAGGACTCGAAGTTTGGTAGAAACCAAGGGATATTTTCCTATCTCAAGGAAAGTATGTGGTAAAGATACTGGAAAGATTCGGCATGGTGTACAGCAAGCCCGTAACTACCCCGATGGAGCTTAACTTTAAGAAGTTAAGTGATAGTGCTGCCGGATGCATTTTACAAAATGCTACCGAGTATCGACAGCTTGTCGGAGCATTGATGTTCTTGGTGAACTCCCGTCCAGATATATGCTTTGCAGTCAACACTTTGATTCAACATATGGTTGAGCCTCGTCACTCACATTGGATTGGTGCCAAGAATCTGCTGAGATGTCTTCATCGTACAATCGCTCATGGATTAAGATACACTGCCGGAAATGTGAGACTACTTGGGTATACTGATGCTGATTGGGTAGGAAATGTGGAGGATCAGAAGAGCACATCCAGGTGCTTTTTCTCTTTGGGATCTGCTTCGATATCCTGGATGAGCAAGAAGCAGAAGTCAGTGGCTCTGAGCACCGTTGAGGCAAAATACATTGTTGCTAGCATGGCCTCCCGTGAGGCAGTCTGGTTGTGAAAGCTCTTCAGTGAGCTATTTGGATTTACATTGGATACCACTGTGATTCTATGTGACAACCCGAGCGGGATTTGTTTACCAGAAAATCCCGTATTTCATGACTGCTCCAAGCATATCGATATCAGGTACCGCTATATTCGAGATATGGTGCAGAGAGGAACAATAAGGCTCCAACATATCGATACAGATGAACAGGCCGCCGACATTCTGACAAAGCCCCTAGGAAAGGTCAAAATTTTGACTTTCTGAGAATGACTTGGTGCCATTCAGAGACCCTCTGATGAAGGTCAAGTATTATGTACTGAGCTCTGAGAGCTCCGAGGGGGAGCAGGGTACTTCTTGGAGCAACATATGACCACAAGGTGACTCACCATCCCCTGTTGGTGCAATTTGTACAGGGTAAAAGGTTCAAACTTCCCCTGTGACACCCCATGGTGACTATGGAATAAGATGATTAGTTCTCCTGTGGGCTAGGATGATTTGTTCTTCATGGCGACTATGGTACAGGATGATTAGTTCTCCTGTGGGCCAAGATGATTCGTTCTCCGTGGTGACTATGGAACATGGTGATTAGTTCTCATGTGGGCCTGGATGATGTGTTCTCCATTGCGATTGTGGGACAGGATGATTCACTTTCCTGTGGATAGGATGATTTGCTCTCCTATGGACAAGATTATTAGTTCTCCTATCGAGGCATCCTACCCATGTAGTCTGGGACTCATGGGAAGTACCTCTCATATGGTCAATGAGCAGGGAAATGAGGATAGGGACCATAGTAGTACCGATGGACACATCGTTGTATCTACCGTACTCCCTATGCTAGGATGACCTTCATTGATTTGGAACCAGTGAGAGTGGTACCCACTATGACACTGACTTCGGGTCAATAAAGGACTAGTCTGGGACCAGTAGTACACACTCTAAGACTGACTTTGGGTTAGTGGAGAATGGTATGATACATCCTCGATCAATTTTTCTTCTTCATAGTTCGAGCAGAGAAGAACAGAGCAGAGGAAAGCATAGCAAGGCAGAGTAGAGCATAGCAAGGCAAAGCAGAGCATAGCAAGGTAGAGTAGAGCATAGAAAGGTAGAGCAGAGCAGGGGTCAAGCTGTTTAGGGCAATGCATTTGATGGATGAATAGTAGCAACGGTCAGATGAATTGCATATCAAGTTCTCCCTAGTTGAGAGGGAGTGTTAAAATTGGAAACTAGGGCCAAACTCCATGAGGATCACCTTATTCATGGTTGATAATATTTTGTCTAGATTCCTCTCGTCGAGAGGTGTAGGATTGATATAAATATCATCCGATTTTGATAAGTATTTATGGAGATATGAATTTATTTTGATTATGGACAAATTGTCAAAGTCGTCCAGCAACTTATGTAGGCTCAAAAGCCCAACAGACACATCTATTCATTATCAACGTTTGCATATAAATACAAGATGTCTCCTCCTCATTTGGACACACACTTCTCATCCATCTCTCTCTCTTTTGTACAGAAAAGAGTCTCTCTCTCTCTCTCCTGCGTAGATAGGTCTCTCTCTCACACGTGGGAAGGAAGGATGCAGTTTTCTAAGCGTTTACAAACTGCAGATTGGAACTTTGACCAACGTTGACCAACATTCTCTCTCTCCTGACTGCGCAGAAGGTGAAGCTGACTCTCCTTGGAAATCCATAATTTTTGGCACAGGAATTGAGGTGATCTGACCTCTGGTTTGGAAGATATTGACTGCCCTAGTTTAGGGCTGATGCCACTGATGCTGATGATGTTGATGCCACTGATGCCGATGATGCTAATGCTGCTGATCCCGATGATACTGATGCCACTGATGCCAATGATGTCGTTGATACTGATGCCGCTGATGCCAATGATACTAATGCCACTGATGCCGATGTCGCTGATGCTAATGTTTCTGATGTCACTGATCTAGGGTTTGCTGCTGCTGATATAAATCATATTTTTGTACTATTTCTCTTTGCAAAATTATTGAGGATAAAAGAAGATTTGATCAAAGGGTTTCCCCATATTGGGGTTTGTCCCTGGCTAGCTGCCACATCTTGTGTCTCTTGTCTTGACTTGTTTTTCTGTTGATCGTTTAATGTTCTATCTGCATTTTACTTATGTACATGTGATTGCTAATCTATGGATGATAAAAAGAAAGATAATTAAACTGCTCTAAGCATAGAACATACCATAATTTAACAAAATTGTTCCATGCAATTCATCCAATAATTCATCAATGACAGGAATGGGAAATTTATCTTTAATAGTGAGCTTGTTGAGCTCCCTATAATCTGGACACATGTGCCATGATCCATCCTTCTTGTGAACCAATACTACTGGAGCAGAGAAAGAACTTTAACTAGGTTGAATTATTCCATCCTCTAGCATTTATGCAACCATACATTCAATTTTACTCTTTTGGACATAGGGATATCTGTATGGCCTGATGTTTGGAGAAACACTTCCTAGAATCAAATTAATAGCATGATCATGATCACGAATAGTTGGGAGGCCTTTGGGAGTCTCAAATACCTTGGAATGATTTTCCAAGACTTTTTGGAGATCTGGACAAATGGATGATTTCGATGTGGGAATATCTAGTGAACATAATTGTGTAATTATGCCTCGTTTTTCTTTCTTTAGAAGATTTGTCATTCCATTAGAGCTGATTATCTTTCCCTGTTTACCTGTGATACCCCTTAATTCAACTTCCTTTCCTTTTGCAGAGAATTTAATGAAAAGTTCTTGAAAATTAAAAGCTATTGTACACAAGGATTGTAGCCATTAGACTCCTAGTACAACATCAGCACCACCCATTGGAATGGAAAGCATTGGGCTATTCAATACATATTCTCCCATGGATAGCATGATATTATGGAACTTTCCTGAGCAATTTAAGGTTCCTCCACTTGTAACCATCACTTGACACTCTGGTGCTGGATGTAGGAAGCAGTTCAATACCTTGGCTATCTTATAATGAATAAAATTATGGGTACTTCCTGAATCAATCAACACTATTACCTTTTTCTTCTTGATATTCCCTTCTATCTTGATAGTTTGAGGAGTGGTAATTCCAGCCAATGCATTACAAGATATGGTCAGATTCATTTCTTCCTTTTTTAGGGTTTGTTCCTGGTGTATATCCTCTTCTTTTAACATTTCTTGTTCCTTTTCTTCCTCCTCTTCACAATCTATGTAAAATAATTTCTTCTCGGCACACTTATGACCTTTAATGTATTTGCTATCACACCTGTAACAAAGCCCTTTTGCAATTTTTTCTTCCAATTGTTGTGGTATCAAACTTGTAGGTTGTGGATGGCTAGGGGCAACAACACTTCCATCTTTATGATTGTGAGTGGTAGGATTCCTTGCTGCCATAAGTTTGCTTTCCATTTTTCTTGCCAACATGAATTCCTTCTCCAATGAATTTGGTTCCCAAAGGAAAACCTCATGTTGGATGTTATCTTTTAAACTCCCTATGAACAATCAATCCTATGCTCCTCTGGAATATCTTTTACCCTTATATTCAATTTTGGGAAGTCCTCAATGTGCTCCATCATTGAACCCTTTTGTTTGAGATTTATCAATTGGCTAAAAAAAGTGTTGCTTTTTGTATCCTCATAATGTGCTATCATTTCATCCGTAAAAATAGCCCAAGTGACAATTTGTTTACAAGAGCAAAGCCATCAATACCATATAAACTAATTTGGTTCCAAATATAAAGTTGCAATGCATACCTTTTGTGTGTTTTGCACATTATGGAGATCAAAAAATTGCTCCATATGTAGTATCCATGTTCCGGGATCCTTGCCATCAAACTTCCTCATATCGATCTTTGGAACATGGTGGTTCTTCCAACGTTAGAGTCTATGAAATCATGATTAACATTTATTTTGTTCTCATCATGAGTTTCCTTTACTACCCTTTTGCCATTAGTAAGCATTTATTGTAGAAACTTTGTCAAACCTATCTTCAAATCTGTCTTCAAACATTCCATGCTTGTCTTCAAATTTGTCTTCAAATCATCCATCTTAACTTCCACGCCATCCATCTTAGCTTCCATGTCATTCACCTAAGCTTCTACACCTCTCTTTAAACCATCCATATTTCCTTCCATGCCTTTCTTTAAACCATCCATCTTAGCTGCCATGCCATATATCTTAGCTTCTACGTCTTTCTTGAAACCATCCATCTTAGATTCTGTTACTTTTTGTGTGAGTGAAATTTGTTGCACTTGGTCTCGTAATTTTGATATATCATGTTGCATTTCTTCCTTTTCTTCATGAATCATGCTAGAGCTTTCAGGTTGCTTACTAGGTGTTTCCCTTTTCTTTCTTCGGGGCATTAATTACTGATAATAATACTTCACTATTCCCTTTGAATTCCTTCAAACTAATTTTTCAAACCAAGCTTATGAAAAATTTAAAAAATGCTACACACCTTTGTTTTCACTTTGTAGGAGCTTGATATTGAATTTGATGTATTTCTATAATTTTGGATCACCAAGGTCTGAAATTTCTTCCTGCGGTAACCCTCTAAGTAATATTTCTAACTCTGCAAGTATGATCAAGATTGGATTCTCCAATGAAGAGTTATGCCAAATATCCCACGATGAGCTGAGTATAGAATTTTTCAACAGAGCAAACTTGTACGATGTGCTGCGGGTCACTGTTTCAACCTTAGGTTATGAAAATGGTACCCAAAAAACTACAGTCCGTCCTCTTTCTGCAACTTCTTACAAGAATTCAATCTGATGCTCAGAGAGAAAGTTATAACGATTTTCCCAAGGTGACCTGTTTTGAATGTAACTCGAGGGTCTACAAAAACCCTAACTTCCTCAGATTATATCTCTGAAAATATAGCGAGACATGATCTGAATTCAGAGCCAAGGTCAGACTGATTTCTTCTCAAATGGGTTTGTTTTTTAGCTTCTAAAACTTCGTAGAGAAAGCATTATAGCGAACATTCCACGATGACCTGTTTTAGATGAAATTCTGGAGCTTGCAAAAACCCTAACTTCCTCATATCATATCTCCACAAATATAGCAAGACAAGATATGAAATCTAGACCCGAGGTTCAGTGAGATTTCTTCTCAAATGGTTTTTTTTTTCGCTTTTGAAACGTTGGAGAAAAAAGGTTATATTGAAAATTCCACGATGCCCTGTTTGGAGCGTGAAACCCTAGAATCCAAAGCTCTGATACCAAATGTTATGAAACTAGCTCACAAAAGATAGAAAATATAGATCAACGCCTTAGAATTCAGCTTCTTCGAGGGGGAAACCTCCTTTACATTACACAAATGAACAATTCTTGGATGATACAAATTACAAAACCTCCTTTCTATATATAGGAGTCTAAGGGGTCACAATATAACCAAGCCGACCTAAGAATAATAATATAAAGGGACAAAAATAACAATAGTGGGATTCTATGGGGCACAATAATACAAATAAGGGATATATTGATAATAGTGATGGGGGAATCACTAGTATTATAGGGACCTAACAATCCATTCCCATTACCATTCATGGATGAAGTTTTGGAAAATGTAGGGGTACATGAGGCCTACTCCTTTATAGATGGTTTTTTTAGGTACCATCAGATTAAGATAGTGCCAGAAGATATGGGTAAGACCACCTTCGCTGCTGAATGGGGATCCTTCCAATATACAGTCATGCCATTTGGGTTGAAGATTGCACTGGAGATATTTTCCAAAGTTGTTGTCATAGTGTTTAAAGAATTCATTCACAAGTTTCTAGAGGTTTACTTTGATGACTGGACAGCCTTTGGACTATTAAAGAAGCATGTCTCAAGCCCACACTTGATATTGGATATCTGTAGGAAGTATCAAATCTCATTAAACCTGAAGAAGTGTATTTTTTGTGTACCTTATGGAATTTCACTGGGACATGTTGTCTGTAAGCAAGGGCTGATGGTAGATCCTGCGAAAATCGTTGTTATTATTAATTTGGATCTGCCAAAGAATGTGAAGAAGCTATGTGTAACTCTTGGACACACTGGATATTACCAATAATTCATTAAGGTGTACACGTAGATCACTGCGCCGCTGGAGAAATTACTAAAGAAAGATGCCACTTTTTGTTGGGATGATGAGTATCAAAAGAGCCTTGAGGTCTTAAAGGAGAAAATGCTCCCTGCACTGATCCCAGTGTTTCTAGATTGGAATAAGGAGTTCAACGTTCATGTGGATGCATCCTGTATATCTTTGGGAGCTATCTTAGCACAACCAGGAGATGGGGATCTTGATCACCCCATTGCATTTGTGAGTCACAAGTTGTCTAAGGCAGAGAGGAATAATTCCACGATAGAAAGGGAGGGCTTGGCTATGGTGTACGTGTTGCAGAAGTTCATTTATTACTTGTTGGGTGCGCACTTCAAGATGTTCACACATTTTTCTGTGTTGAAATACTTGGTGAACAAGCTTGTGTTGGGTGGGAAGATTTGCAGATGGCTATTCCCTGTTGAGTATGGAGCATGATTGTTTAGAGGTCATTGTTTTAGCCAGATGTATACCCGAGGAAGTTTGTACACCCCTCTATGTGGGGGGGACTTGTCCCCCCTGTGGGGGATGATCCCCCCTCAGCTGGGGGGTCCAAGGGCTAGCGGTCCCCCGGCGGGGGTTGGGGGGCAGCGCCCCCAAAGCTAAAAACAAATGTAAAATTGCCTTTTAAAAGTATAGTAATTTCTAGTCAATCTGGGCCGTTCATTAGGCAAATTATCTGATGGTAGAACTTATGTTTAGTTTAGGGTTTTTTGCCCTAGAAGGCAACTCTTCTCTTTGTATGAGGGCATTGTATTGAGTCTGTGTAATATATGTGTATTCTCCGAGCGAGAAGTAGAGAGGTGAGACTGTGAGAGAAAACAAAGGATATTACAATGGATCTACTGTAGGTTGTGTCTCTTCATTTTGCTGGATAATAGAAAGGAAGGACTAGCTGTTCGGGGTGGACGTAGCCCAAACTGGGTGAACCACGTATATCTGTGTCTCTCTTGTTTTATGCGTTTTCTGTATTTATATTTCTGCAATATTTTATGTGTTCCGTTGCTCCGTAATATATAATTTTCTAACATTCTCGTTCCAAGAGTTATATTTTAAAGTAATAGTCAAGCTAGGACAATTGAACTTTGGACCAGATCATCTGTTTAGAATTGAGACCAGCGAAGGAAAAACCAACATTGAGTAAGGGTTGCTTCATGCACAACTCTTCGTAGTAAGGGTTTTTGATGAACATTTTGTAGGTATTATTTACTTTTTGACTATTGGAGCAGCCCCTACGGAGTATACAATGCAATAGAAGAAAGAACTAGTAGTCAAAGCGACGAATTTTTCTCTGATTTCTGGGCATCTGTATAAAATGGGCCTTGATGAAATATTGTGCACATATATCCTTGAGCATAAAAAACATGGTATTTTTGTAGACACACATGGTGGTGTCATAGGAGGGCACTATGCAAGAAAATAAACTGCTCAGAAAATTTTGAGCGCAGGACTATGGTGGGCCATGGTGCACAAGGATTCTAAGGACTATTGTAGTGCTTGTGATGTTTGCCAGAGGACTGGAATACCATTGCGGAGAGATGAATTGCCAATGAATCCACAAGTTAATTTGCATGGTTTTGATAAGTGGTTGATTTATTTTGTGGGTCCAGTCAATCCACCAGGAAAGAAGACCGGTGTGTGATATATTATTACTGCGACGAATTATCTGGCCAGGTGGGCTGAGGCACAACCAGTAAAAGATTGCAGCACATACACTACTACGCACTTCATATTTGAGTATATATTGTTGAGGTTAGGTACCCAAAGATCCTAATGAGCAACAAAGGAATACACTTCCTCAACAGAACTATTGAAGCATTAACAGAAGAGTTTTAGGTACATCGCCAAAAGAGAACACCTTATCACCCTCAGGAAAATGGCATGGTTGAGGCTTTTAATAAAATCTTGGAGAACACTATGATGAACGTGTGCAATATCAGTAGGAATGATTGGGATGTGTGCATACTCGCAGTGTTATGGGCATACAGGACTACTTGGAAGAAGTTGACAGGGAAGACTTCATTTAGGCTGGTGTATGGACAAGAATTTGTAATGTCGATGGAATGTATAGTACCAAGTCTTAGAATCACAGCAGTCATGAATATGATGAACAATGATATTATGGAAGAAATATTGGAACAACTAGTCACACTAGAAGAAGATCGCTTTCTTCCAGGATTTCAGCAACAAGTACTGAAGTCTCAGGAAAAGCCATGGAACAATCGACATATTAAGCAGTGAACTTTTAAGAATGGAGATTTGGTTTTGTTGTAAAATAGTAAGTTCGCGTAGTTTCCTGGTAAGTTCAAGATGCATTAGCTAGGCCCATACGTTATCAGGGATATCTCATATGGTGGCGTAGTTCATCTTGCGAAGATGAATGGAGAATTATTTTTTGGGCACGTAAAGGGGAGTAGGTTGAAACTCTATAGGGATGATTTCATCCCTGGCGCTACGTGATGACTATATGAAAGTAGGATAGTCTTAGTGCTACAGGTAGTTGGAAGGGAGCATGGGACTCTAAAGTACTCTGCCAAAGACAAAATTTGTCACAAAAGAAGGGTTGTGCAGAATTCAGGGGAATGGCATAGATGGAGAAAGTTGCAATGAAGAAGGAGTAACTACGTTGCATGGAGGGGTTTTCCATAGTTTGTCTAAAATATGGTCGTTGGGGTTGCTATAGTTGATTTGACAGGTGAATTGTCATTAGGAGGAGTGGGTGAAGCATTTAAGGAGAACATATAGGAAAATATGCCACCAAATTTGCATTTATGAGGAGAATCTGAAGGAGATCAAAGGGTTTGAATTTTAAAAAGGTTATAAATATGGCACCCCACTCCACATTCAGACACTTTTTTTGTTGAGAATTCACTGTGTGATTGTGTGCCTTAGTGTGAGCCAAGCATTCTACTGCATGTCTACTTGGAGTTTGAAGGAGATTGAGCAAGAGTTTCTGAGTCGAGGACTAGAATCCATCATGACTGCTTTGCAGCCAACATCTGGAAGGGGCCATAACCAAAGTATGCAATGAGCTTCAAGAGCTCCAAATACTAGCCGAGGCAGCTTCAGCAGAAAAAATCTAAGAAACTAGCAGGAACAGTCAAAGAATTGAAGGAAGAGGTGGGCAAGGTTAGATTTTAACTGCAGATGCAGATTACAGAACTTCAGATGAATCTATAGCCTACAATGCCACTAGAAGTTTGAGAGTAGCGTGAAGCTACGATAAAAGATGATATGGAATGGATAGCTACTCCAATCAAGGAATGTAGTCAACTTTTTGAAGATACAATGTAAGTTTGGGCCTCGCTGCAGGAGGACCCAGATGTGCAGAAGATCGAAGTGGAAATTAGAGACAAGAAAATTGTAGTTCAATGAGCTTAAAGAAATGGTGTGGACCTTAGCACCTGTGCAATGGTTCGCCTGCCTTTAGGAAGGATCACTTCTGCAAGGACAGATTGAAAATTTGTGGAGGAAGGCATAGATCATCTTTGCGTGGACGCAGTCTTGGGCAGATGAGGCCTACCACCTCTCACAGATAATAGAGGGAAAATTGAAGAGCATGTAGTAAACATAGAGGAAAATCAGCCTCGCAACAAAAGGGTTGACAACAAAGAATCTCATGGATGAAGTTCGACAGGCTGCAAAGCGATGCACAACAACACTTCATCCATTGAAGTTTACATACATAGCCTTGAAAGAAAAGATCAAGGGCATGCCAGATGAGTGACTCGAGGATGAGTCACATCTTTGTGTGGGGGGGCTGGTTGGGTAGGGGTCCCCCAGGACTAAGTTTTTTCCGATTCATATAAAGACTTTGCATTTTGAGGAGCGAAGCACGATTAGCGCGGGTTTATGAGTCAAAGGGGCTTTAGGGCAGGTCAAAGCCCCTTTTCTGTAAAGGGATCGGATTATTTAGATATTTTGAGCTTCGACCATGGTTTGTGGACCATTCTATTGTAAGGGTAAAATAATATGTAAATGGATGTCTTAGCAAGGCTAGGGGGTAAGATAAGTTGAATGTAATGTTTTTGAGTCTGTAATTAGGAGATATTTTGTTATTAAGGTGAAGGGGAAGGCTCTTGCAGCCATGTGCATAGAGACCTTACTAAGTTTGTAGTTGTGCGTACAGGCCCTTGCAGTTGCGTGCATAGGATCAGAAATATTGTATCTGTGAAGACTTGCAATAATAAAAAAGAATTTGAGACAAATTTCTGTACTTCTTATGATCATGTAGTTTTTTGTGTTTTAGCCCATTTTTGGTTCATTTTTATAGATTTCTTCTCTAATTTCATCACGAAGGTTCAAATATTGTTTTATATGATGAATAATACATGTTAGACTAGTTACACGCAGCTCGCGATTTTGTTAAGTAGGAAAATGCTTTACGACTGCAACAATAATGTTAAGGGTTCGTGAAGGTCGAATTAAGTCCTAAATTGATAGAAACCTTACATCCACATTGCATTACCCCTATGGATGCAAAAACCTGGTTCTAGCATCACCCAATATTTCCTTGGGTGAGACTGCGGTCTGCACTACGTTGATTGTTGTCGAAAGGGTTGGTAGTATAGGGTTTTGTTGGTTAGTGAAACTAACTCTAAACCTGGGTCGAAGCCCCTAAAGCCAACAATGTCTCGTCACCTCCCTTTTCTCCTATTTTCCTTTATTTTTATAATTAAATGCCAATTATTGTCTTTTTTCCTTTACCAATGCCTTTACCAATTTCCATATCCATTTTTAAACTAAAAGTGATTCCCACTAGGATGTTTCCCCTTCCTTCAACTTGGAATACATGTCCCATTACCTTGGTCTTATTTTTCCTATATTATCTTTTTTTAAATGAAACTTTAACGTGGAGTTGTTAAAAAACCCTCCCCCTTAGGGAAACACCGTTCTCAATGTTCTATGATACCTATCACCAAAAAATTGTTGAAATACAAAACATATTTCCTATGGAGCTTTATAACATAGCTCGATACAATATTTACAATGACATCCTATTGAAAAACAAAACAAACATGCCACTTATTGGAGCCTTATATCACAACTCATTGTGGTATTTACAACTCTATATATATAATTATATATATATATATATATACACACACCAAAAATTCATTTGCTTGAACCAAAAAATAATGAAGGATACAAAGCCTGCATCTGATCAGTCATCTCCCATGTACCTTCATTAGGCTCAAAGTTCTTACACTGCACTTTAACTTACTCTATTGCTCAGTTCCAGAGCATGAGTTGTTTCCACTATAATATGCATTGTGGTTCTGGCATGAATTCTCCCTCTCGTTCCATCTACAATACAAACCAATCAATCACATAATCAACATCTTGCACATATCTCTTAAGCAATAAAACATGGAAAACATCATGGAAATTCACTGTTGGATGTAGTGCAAGTCTATAGGCCACTGGTCCAATCCTCTCCAAGATGTCAAAAGGCCCACAATACTGAGGTGCTAACTTAGCACATGATCCAATCCTCAAGGAGATCCTCTTGGGCTTTATGTGCAAGTATGCATGATATCTAACTTAAAACTCCTTGAATGATATGTTTTGATTTGCATAAATCTTATGCCTGTCATGTGTTGCCTTTAAATTCCTCTTAATAACATGCATTTCATGTTCCATCCCTACCAACATATATGGTCCAATCAAAACCCTATTCACATTATCACTCTATCTGATAGGAGTATTACAACTCCACCCATAAAGAGCCTCAAATGGACTCATATTCAAGGACTCCTGCTACCCATTGTTATATGAAAACTCTACCAGTGGAAGATACTCATACCACTTCCTCTGTTGATGCATAACATACATCATCAACATGTCCTCAAGAATATTTTTAACCCTCTCTATCTTTCCATTTATCTACAAATGATAATATATACTAAAAGCTAATTGTATCCCCAAACTTGCAAACAACTCCTATAAAACTTGGAAGTGAACTTGGCATCTATATCTCATATGATCTTCTTGGGAGCACCATGCAACCTCACTATCTCCCTGATGAAGATCTGAGTTATCTCACTAGTTGAATTCATAGAATTAATTGTAATGAAGTGAGCTACCTTACTCAACCTTTCAACCACAACCATGATGGAATCTTGTTGCTTTGATTTTCCCCAACAAACCTATAATGAAGTTCATGGAAATAACATCCCATTTCCATTATGGAATCAAAATTTGATGTAATAAACCTACTAGATGCTTACACTATGCTTTTACCTACTGATAATCCAAACATCTTGCAACAAACTCAGCTACCTCTTTCTTCAAATTCAACCAATGATATAACTTCTTAACTATTTTCAAAGTCCTATGGTATCCCAAGTGACCTAAATATGACTTGAAATGAAACTCCCTCAAGGTAATTTTCTTCAGTTGGTATTTAAAACTTGATGCAATTATTATTTCTGAAGAAGACAAATATTAAGAACCATTCGGTGCTTTTTGACCTGGAGGGGGTTTCCCACCTAAAAATATTTGTGTCCATTGCCTTAATTATAGTGCATTGTTGAATGGTGTTGTTTACTTATTTTTTCTATCTAATTAAATATTGTTGAAGATTAACTAATGTTTCAAAAAGATTAAAAAATGGTAATTTCTAAGAAATATTGATTCACCACCCTATCATCATTTCCAACATACTAGGCTACAATCTTCTATAATGACCTTTGCAAACGATACCCATCTATGCTTCACTTCAGAAAGAAACCAAGATCTCTACATATATACCGTGAAACCATGAGAAGGAAACAATAAAAAATATAAATTTCAACAACCAAAACTCTCTATAATGTCTCCAACACAAAAAGCGATCATCAACATACCCTTAGAGAAAATAATTCTTAGCCAACAGATGAAGGTAAAATAAGGTGAAAGTGCGTGAGGGACACCAACCTAGACAATCATCATATGCATTGAAACATTGAATTGTCCACAAAAATACCTGGAGCAAACACAAAACTGCACCGATATTTTTTGAAAGTGTATTAGCAGCACAAGGACCATCCACCTATGAACCATAAATATAATGTCCATAACAAGACCCCTCTATAGTCCATAAAAGCAAAAGATACCAAATTCACCACTGGAAAATCCATAAGAAAGGAAGAAAGATCCCAAACAATGGTCAAGATTGCATCAGGTAGAAAATAAGCATAGACTGCCATAAAAACTTTAGATCAAGGGCACATGACCGAAATTGACAACAAAACTTTTGAAGCCCACCATCATTATTCTTGATCTAAGGACATCATAGTAGGGGCTTTCCCATGATTAACTAGAGGATCAGTGAGGTATCCCAAGGCAAAGTCACTTGAAATCAGGAAGCCTTCTACACGAGCCAAGTGAGAATCCATGCTATCCAAACCAATACCTGAGATTACAAATAATATGTTTGACATCCTCTAGTGAGGAAAATATATTATATGTCTCAACTCGTTTCTCCTTGAATATCAAGTGCAACAGAGTGGCCATTTGTTGGTGTAACGCTAGTGAATCCATAAAATGAAGTCATTTTTTCCTAAATATTCCACAGTCTAGAACCCATTACATATCCTCCCCCATCACCTTAGGATATAAGTAATAAGAGTGATCTCTAGCCTCTTTACTTTCCAGTGGTAAAATATCCTTCCTAAATTCAAAGGAACTGGGACAAAAATGGTGGACACAGAGTCATAGGAAAAAGGTCGACTTCTTTTAGATTTGACATTGCCTCCTCCGCCTCTCCTACTACACATCCTCCACCCATGAGGCATGAATGCAACAACCAAAGAACATTGAGAACAAGAAAGAAAAAAAACTCCTACCTTGAAAACAAGAAAAGGGGTGATATACACCACCTTTGATTCCAAACCTAATAACTACCAATCATCCCCCAAATGCCATACAATAGGGGGAAATTCAAGAAATTTTTCAATTACCCTACAATTCAGAGACAAGACATAACCCCACAAATGAAAATTAAATTCTTCGAAACATAATTTGAATTCAAAGAAGCTATGGCAACACCCAAAACCCTTAACTCTATCAATTAATACCAGACTGTGAGAAAATTGAACAAATTGAACCAGGACAATTAAACAGGACCAGAACTAGTGGCTTGGGTGCAGGCGATATAGACAAATGTCCAAATCCTGATATAATTTCTTCTAATTCTGGTGGATTTCCTTCTGCTTCCTGCACTGGAGTATCAGTCATCTATTTCTAGACAGACTGTTCATAAATTTCCCTTTTTACCCCAAAACACCACACTTTCCCTTCTAATCAAGTGAACCCTTGTAACTGGGAACAACTTACACAATAGAGCTTTTTCCCTCTACTAGGATTGTGTTTCCATTGGAATACACTATCAGAAGGCTTTTGAATGGCTATAACACAGTTTGTCACAAAATACACTATCAGCAGTTCTAAATCACCATAACACGATTATACATGGAAATGCACTATCGGCAGGCTTTATTGTCGTATTTTTATTTCACATGAAAATACACTATCGGCGTGATTTCCCAAAGGAAGCGTTAATACACAATTACACTATCGGCGGGGGATTTACTCCATAAAAATGGAATACACTATCGGTGATTCCACATGGAATGGTCAACACATAACATAACAACCCTTCCGATGCGATAACATGTAGTGTTATCGGAAATCGCAATCAGCGGCCTCAGTGCCCCCTACCAGACTCTTTCCGCTTGGGTCTTGCGATCCAATTAAACCGTAGACCCAATATGTTATCAAAGCCTCCCGTATGGCACTTCAAAGGGTTAGCTCCAATCCACTGTAGTTCTGCGATGCGATATTGGGTTCGGACTCGATATGGTAGGCCAGATATAATAAGATTTCAAGTCTGGGACTCCATTTCGGCTAAGTCTTTTCATGGTCTTCTTGTGTAAAAATCGAGTTTCCACCTGCGAAACTCAACAATGCTTATAAGGGAAAACAGGCATGTTGATATACAGGAAACCACTCCACAGGATTCAAATGAAATGTTAATCGAAAAGCAACGCCAAATCCCTGTTAATAAAACTCAAAAGGAAACAAAGCCGAATACCCGCAATAATACCAGATTTATAGGAAAACAAGTGTTCAAATACATAAGAAGGGTTTTAGAGAGCATAAGTTCCCCGGAATCGACCAATACACAGAGATATCTACTCCTCTCTTCAGAAATGAGCAATAAAACACTTGTAGTCGAAATCCCCGTACAATCGCATCAAACTTACATATGTATTGGTTCATGTTAACAACCAGTTCCTAAAACAGAGACTTAATTTATTATAACTACCAGTTCTGCGAGACATCCTCCTTGAGAACCTCCACTATGCTCAACTAATACTATTTGTTCAACGAGGTGTTCTCCTGGAGAACCTCCACTACAACTTATCTATTTAACATTTATTACAACATGATTTAGTCCTATATTCTATCTCTATGCTAAACTAGAAAGACATGGAAATTGATGGCTAAAGGATCCCACTCCTTTGCTTGTAGATTTTTTTTATGTTTTTGGAATAAATTTGAAGATTTTCCCTCCAAGTCTCATGCTCATGCATTAGACTCCTAAGGACAAAATTCTTCATGTGCTCCTGTCCATGAGCTCCTCTACAGAACTGCGCAGCTTCTGTGGCATGCTTTTTGTTACCCAAGTAGCTTCAGCAGTTGGTTGATATTTCCATTTTACCAAATACTGAAAGTACTCCTGTCCTCTGGTCTTCTTGAACATCTTCTTGTCCAAAATCCTTTTTGGCTGTAACTCTGTTGTTGTAGGTAACTGTTTTACCTAGTCAATCTCTTGTATCTCTTGATCTTGTGTTGTATCATCTGCAGCTTCACCTTCATACTTGTACAGGTCCACAATATTGAAAATGGGAGATATTCCAACATCACGGGGTAATTCAATCCCATATGCATTTGCAGAAAAAATTCCTAATACTCTGCATGGTCCAATTTTCATGAACTTCAACTTGTTATACTCCCTTTCTGGAAATCTTTCCTTTCTGAGGTGTGCTAAAACCAAATCTCCAACTTGAAAGTTCACCTCTCTTATTCTCATGTTTTCTTTGGTCTTGTACTTGATGTTGCTATCTTGTAGCTGTTGTTTCACTTGTTCACGTATTGCTTGCATTTCTGAAGAAAAATCTTCTCCCTCTTCACTTCTCATCTCATCTCTTGCTAAGTTCCTCAACTCAGATACTCCTCTTGGATGCATTCCATAAACTATATGGAATGGACTTTGTCCTGTACTCTTGTTAGGTGAGTCATTTTATGCATATTCAACTTGTGCCAACACTTGATCCCACCGTTTTGGATGTTCTGCAGTAAGACTCCTTAAAACATTTCCCAAACTCTTGTTCACAACTTCAGTCTGTCCATTAGTTTTTGGATGATAGGTAGAACTGAAACTTAGTTTAGTTCCCAAATTCTTCCATAATGTCCTCCAGAAATGTCCAACAAATTTGGAATCTTTGTCTGAGACAATACTCTTAGGCAACCCATGCAATATTACTATCTCCTTGAAAAACAAATTAGCAATGTGAGTGTCACCACTAGTTTTATAACATGGAATAAAATGTGCCATTTTTGAAAATTTGTCCACTACAACAAAAATTGAATCATTATCCCTTTGAGTCTTTGGTAATCCCAAAACAAAATCCATACTTACCATACCCCAGGCCTCTCTGGAATTGGTAATGGAACATACAAACCTGTGTTTTGGCTTCTTCCCTTTGCATATTGACAAATTTTACAAGTTCTCACATACTTTTCCACATCTGATCTCATTTTTGGCCAGAAATAAAATATGCTCAACTATTCATAAGTCTTCTCTATACCAAAATGTCCTACAAGTCCTCCACTATGTTTTTCCTTGACTAAATTCTCCCTCATAGAACAGTTTGGTATGCACAACTGATTTCTCTTAAACAACAGTCCATCTTGTAAGAAATAATCCAACCATTTACTCCTATCCATCAAAACATGATTCTTACAAGTTTCAAATGCCTCTTTAAAATCTGAATATGTCTCATATAATTCTTTAAGAAAATCAAAACCTAACACTTGAATTTGACTCTCTTGAAGTAATATGTTTCTCCTACTTAAGGCATCTGCAACTTTATTTGATTGGCTATTTATGTGCTTCAAGACAAAATGGAAACCTTGAAGATACTCTACCCATTTAACATGTTTCTGGTTAAGTTTTGGCTGCTGCATAATATACTGTACTGCATGGTTATCTGAATAAAGGATGAATTCCTTTGACATTAGATAATGCCTCCACTTCTTCAATGATTTTACAACTGCGTAGAACTCCTTATCATAAGAAAAATACTTATTTTTGGAATCATTAAGCTTTTCACTAAAATAAGCTATAGGTCTGTCTTCCTGACTTAAAACACCTCCAATTGCTTCTTCGCTGGCATCACACTTCACTTGGAAAGGTTTACTAAAATCAGGTAGAACCAAAATAGGCTTTTAAGTGCTTTTCTTCTTCAACAGCTCAAAATTCTTTTCTATTTCAGCAGTCCATCTAAATGGTTGTTTATCCTTCTTTATGGTCTCAATAATAGGTGCATTGATCTTACTAAAATTCTTTATGATTTTCCTATAAAAAATAGCAAGACCATGGAAACTTCTTACCTCAAAAACACTTTTTGGTGAAGGCCGCTCCATGATTGCCTTGATCTTTTCTGCATCCATCTTTAGCCCTTCAGCAGAAATAATAAAACCCAAGTACACTAGCTCTTCTTTCATGAATGAAAAATTCTTCAAATTAAACAATAATTGCTCTTGTTGTAGCCTTTATAATACATAATTCAGATGTCTTATGTGCTCTTCCTTAGACCTGCTATAAACTAATATATTGTCCAAATATACTATTACAAATTTTCCAATAAATTCTTTAAGAACTTCATTCATGAATCTCATAAATGTACTTGGTGCATTTGAAAACCCAAAAGGCATTACTCTCCACTCATACAATCCCTCATTTGTCTTAAAGGTAGTTTTCCACTCATCCCCTTCTCTTATTTTTATCTAATGATATCCACTTTTAAGATCTAGTTTTGAAAAATACTTTGCTCCACTCAAGCAATCCATTAAATCTTCAATTATAGGTAAATGAAATCTGTACTTGATTGTGATTTTACTGATGGCTCTTGAATCTGTACACATTCTCCAGCCTCTATCTTTCTTTGGACTCAACATTGTTGGTACTGCACAAGGACTCAACATTTCTCTAAATAGTCCTTTGTCAAGCAGTTCCTGAACCTGCTTCCTAACCTCTTCATTTTCTGTAGGAGTCATTCTGTAAGCTGATTTGTTAAGTAGACTTGCTCCAGGAATCAAAGCTATATGATAACTGAATCTTCTAATGGGTGGCAACTCATTAGGTAAATCATCAACAATGATATCAGAATAGTTGTCCAACATTTCTTGAATTTCAATGGGTAAATCAGAAACTTTAGTGGAAGTCATTATTACCTTGGGCTTGCAAATTGCAACAAAATTTACCTCATTCTCTTCAATCTACTTCAAGTATTCCTTTCCTCCCAGTGATAGAGTTTTTCGATCAGTCTTCTTCCCTGATGCATCTTCTTCTTTTATGGGCAGCAGTGTATGATTGATACCATCTTTTCCAAACTTGTAGGTGCTTCTTTTCCCATCATGCATATCTCCTCTATCATATTTCCGAGGTCTTCCAAGCAATATGTGACACACATCCATTGGCATCACATCACATACAATTTTGTCCTTATATTTTCCCAACTACAACTCTACTTCACACTGTTCATTTACTATCAGCTAATGTCCCTTCTGCAAGCATGACACATTGTAAGGTGTTGGATGTTTCATTGTCTTCAACTTCAATTTCTCCACCACTTCTGTAGAGACCAAATTGTCAGTGTTGCCACTATCAATGATCATCTGACAGCATTTCCTTTGAACCTTACACACTATCCTGAACAAGGTCTTCTTTTGTGATGGTTCAGCTATCTCCTTTGCTGGCTTGAGCAAAACTTTATTGATTAGAAAAGATTCTCCTCTCTCTGGTATATTTTCTTCTCCTGCCACTATTGTTGTTGTTGCTTCTCCCTCAACTTGAGAAACAATTGCATTCCTCTGGCTTGTTCTTGCATTCTCTAGGTACTCAAAATCTCTGTGTCCCAGTTTGTTACATTTGTAACATCTTACTTATTTTCCTCTTCCTATGCCCCCTCTTCCTCTAGAAAAACTCCCTCTGCCACTTGCACCACCATGTTGGGTTGAGCTACTGGTAGCTCCATCTTTAGGTGTTGTAGATCTTCCTCTACCACCTGGAGTTCCCCTTCCTCGAAAAGTACCTCTCCCTCTTGCAAATTGCTTCCTCACGAGTTTTTCTTCAGCTTTCAATACCATCTGATAAGCTTCCTCTACTGTTTTAGGAGACAGTATACTTATCTCATCTTGAATGTCCATCCTAAGACCATTCACATATCTAGCCACCTTCTTTTCTGTATCCTGAGTTTGTCCAGCTCTTATGCTTACCTTATAGAATTCCTCTGTGTATTCTTTCACTATCATAGACCTCTGTCTAAGATTCTGCATCTGTCTGAACAAGGTTTGTTTATAATTACTTGGTAGAAACTTACCTCTTAGCTTTGCTACCATATTGCTCCAATTTTTGATAGGTTGCTTGCCAAGTCTATTTCTTTCTGCCTGCACACCATCCCACCAAAGCACTGCATGGCCTTTTCGCTTGGTGACAACAAACTTCACTTTCTTCTCATCTTCTATTTCTTCATAGTCAAAGAATTTCTCCATGTCACTAATCCACTCTATCAGTTCTTCTAGATTTAGTCCTCCTTCATATATTGAAACCTCAGTCTTTGGCCTAGCTATGGATCTCAACCCTGACTGGAAGAATCTCATCTCAGGAGTAACTTCTATAGCTTCCTCCTCTACTTCAACGTAAACCTCATGCTCACTAACATCCCCATCATCTATAATTCTCTCTGTTGTTAATGCATCTAATCTTGCTTGCATCTGTTGCACAACTTCCATCACTTCAACATTTGCAACTAGTCGTCCTCTTCTACCACGTCCTCGTCCTCTTCCAACTCTAAAATACATATTATCTTTTCTTCTTCCGCTTATGAGATTCAATTCAGTGTCAAAAGGTTGCTCTGATACCACTAATGGTGGCTTGGGTGTAGGCGATATAGAAAAATGCCCAAATCCTGATATAATTTCTTTTAATTCTGGTGGAGTTCCTTTTGCTTCCTGCACTGGAGTATCAGTCATCTATTTCTAGACAGACTGTTCATAAATTTCCCTTTTTCCCCAAAAAACACCACACTTTCCCCTTTAATCACCCCAACCCTTGTTACCGGGAACAACTTACACAATAGAGTTTTTTCCCTCTATTGGGACTGTAATTCCATAGGAATTATGAATACACTATCAGAAGGCTTTTGAATGGCTTTTGAATGGCTATAACACAGTTTGGCATAAAATACACTATCAGCAGTTCTAAATCACCATAATGTGATTATACATGGAAATGCACTATCGGCGGGCTTTATTGTCGTAGTATTATTTCATACGAAAATGCACTATCGACAGGATTTCCCAAAGGAAGCATTAATACACAATTACACTATTGGTGGGGACTTTACTCCATAAAAATGGAATACACTATCGACGATTCCACATGGAATGGTCAATACATAACATAACGACCCTTCTGATGCGATAACATGTAGTGTTATTGGAAATCGCAATCGGCGGCCTCAGTGCCTCCTACCAGACTCTTTTTGCTTGGGTCTTGTGATCTGATTAAACCGCGGACCTGATATGTTATCAAAGCCTCCCGTATAATATTTCGGGTCCGAAGTTGCACTTCAGACTTCGATGCTTCAAAGGGTTAGCTCCACTCCACTGTAGTTCTGCGATGCAATATTGGGTTCAGACCCGATATGGTATAAGCCAGATATAATAAGATTTCAAGTCCGGGACTCCGTTCCGACTAAGTATTTTCATGGTTTTCCTATGTAAAAACAAAGTTTACGCCTGCGGAACTCAACAATGCTTATAAGGGAAAATAGGCACGCTGATATAAAGGAAACCACTCCACAGGGTTCAACTGAAATGTTAATTGAAAAACAATGTCGAATCCCTATTAATAAAACTGAGAAGGAAACAAAGCCGAATACATGCAATAATATGAGATTTACAGGCAAACAAACGTTCAAATACATAAGAAGGGTTTCAGAGAGCATAATTTCCCTGGGATCGACCCATACATAGAGATATCTGCTCCTCTCTTCAAAAATGCAAAATAAAACACTTTCAGTCCAAATCCCCTTACAATAGCATCAAACTTACATATGTACTGGTTCATGTTAACAACTAATTCCTAAAACTGAGGCTTAATTTATTATAGCTACCAGTTCGGCGAGACATCCTCCTCGAGAACCTCCACTATGCTTAACTAATCCTATCTGTTCAATGAGGTATTCTCCTCGAGAACCTCCTCTACAACTTATCTATTTAACATTTATTACAACATGATTTAGTCCTAGATTCTAACTCTATGCTAAACTAGAAAAACATGGAAATTGATGGCTAAAGGATCCCACTCCTTTGCTTGTAGATTTTTTTATGTTTTTGGAATAAATTTGAAGATTTTCCCTCCAAGTCTCATGCTCCTTCATCAAGAACACATAAGACACAAACACAAAAACCTTTAGTGGGCCAATGCCATGGGTACAATTACAAATTGCCTACAAGTCAACAGTCGCCTTTAAATACCATAGAAATCGAAAATTCATCTTCAATAAACCAAGTAAGGAGAATAAAAAGACAAGCTTGCTTAAATCATAACAATAGTCGAACAAAGGAGAAGTGACGAACTTGACAACTTGCAACAATCTCACCTGAACAATGTTGTACAACCTAATATACACCAGTTGACTAAGAAATTTACTATGCCCCTTCAGAAAAAAGAGGCTAAACAAAAAATTCACAACTTACAACACAAAAAGGAAGATGAGAAACAAACCTTGCATCTATCACATAATTTACTTCTTATGATTCAATAAGCCATACCAATCTTAATAAATCTAAATTATCATCACTATTATTATTAAAACAAAATTTAACAAAAAAAAAAACAAAATAATAATAATAAATGTAAGTAAGACAACTATTAAAAATGCTAGCCCCAAGGGTTAGCTCAGTTGGTCAAAAATAATGCCTCGCCATTGGGAGGTCACAGGGTCGATTCTGCGTGAAGCCCTTGGGGTTAGGTCTTGCCAATAGGCCAAGGGGAAATTAGCCCAGATTTTCCCGCGGACGTAGCGACCACTTAGTGACCAAGGTGTTCATGAACCACACTAAAAAAAAAAAAAAAAAAAAACAAACAAACAAACAAACTATTAAAAATGCACATTTAATTAGCTAAAATCGCAATCATATATATTTCTTAGATTAGGGATTTTTAAGATTATCCCTCAAATGAAGGGATTTTAAGATTATCCCTAAAAAGTAAAAGTGAGCACAACTGATGAAAATTAAATCAGCTGAAATAGTGATACATGCACACTCGTTAAAATCTTGACCATGATCTTGTTGGGGGTGTTTTTTCATAAGTTTCTGACGTGTTTGCAAGTATTTGAGATTACGGTATATATATATATGTATATATATATATATATATATATATATAATATATATATATATATATATATATATATAATATATAATATATATATATTTAAAATTTAGAATATTTGTTTTTAAAATTTAAATATTTGTTTTGAGCATATAATATATAAAAATTTGAATAATTATATTTTTTGAGGTGAAATAAATTCTATATATATATATTAATAAAATTATGTAAACAATTTTTCCATTATTTAAGCTAGGGTTTAGTTGTTTTAAGTTTTGAATGGTTTTTCATCATATTTTCTAGTTTAATTTGTCTATTAGTTGAAATAAAGAGATATTTGTCATGTAAATATTTTGGTTTGGTCAAATAAAAATAAAATTAATAGAATAAAATTCATCATTTATCATTAATTATTTTTGAGCTCTATACTTTGACAACTCATGATTTTGGCAATAGTATTTGCTGGTATTTGCTATGATGACACCTATTTAAAGGTTTAAGAAAAACTCATGGTGGAATGTATGAGTATTAACTGAACTTCTTTCTCCATGCTTCATAGATCTGAATTTAAGATAAATATAAGCTTATATATGCATTTGTTAAAAGACCAAGAACTTTAACACGAAATTGCTTCATATTAACTTCAAACTAAAAGAGTCAATATGACACTAGCTCTAACTTTCCTACCATTTTTACTGTGAGTATATTTTTCTATATAAAACAAATAAATAATAGCTTTTTCATCAATAATAATAATAATAATAAAACATATTTATATTAATATTAAATTATTATAATAATATAAACAAATTTATATAAATATTAAATTATTATTAATATTATTGTTATTAATGAAATAAGAAACATAGTAATATGTTATAATTCATGGCACTATCCTAATTAAAAGACATGACCCAACAAAGAGGTATTACCTTGCCTATCTATTACTAGCAATTGCACCACATGTTGCAAAGGAAACACTGTAAGGATATAGCATATGGAATAATAGAATAGATGAAAAAAATGTGATATGTTATGTGATCTAGATGTTGCCTAGTTTGGACTTGCTTCCTTTGCAACATAAATTACTTAGTAAGAATAGGTAATAAATGAATTTAACTTTACAACAGGTTTAAGCATGCCTCATGAATGGAGACCCCAATTCCATTTAACAATTATTAAGTTTTAATTTATAAAATATTTACAATCAACTAAATAAATTAAATTAATGAAATTTAAAGTGTGAAGTTCGAACTTTGAAACTGATGATTGAATCTTTACAAATGTGAAATTTACAACAAATTGCTTATTTGACATTGTAACTCTCCTTCAACCACTATATCATAGCCATCTAATCTCATAACTCTCTTATTCATCTTCAAAATTTGTATGGCTACATGTACCCTTGGATCTGGCATGATGCTTCACACACAAGTAAAGAATCGAGCCATAGTCTCAATATAGTAGTCAAAGTTACAAGAGTAAATCAATGTATGGTTGAGAATGACCCCTCTTGTATGAAGTGAGTGATGGAGGATATTTTTCCATATATCATAAAGAAAACCCCATGATATACATGATATTTCCCTCCTTACCTAGCCTCTCACAAAGTGTTGGGCTAGATTCATTGTGACTTTATCCATGGCCTCATATAGGTAGGTTGTGATGCGTTTTTCACTATTAACCAAGAAATATTGATTAAAGTTTTAGTAAGAGAAAAACCCTCCCTTCCTAAAACCCATAAGGGTTCTTTGGAAACAAGTGAAGGTGCAACTTTTCCCCTAGGTTTTTTGTTAAAGATATTAGCATACCATTCTATAAAAACAAACATTTTCCTCCACTCTAATTGATAATTGAGAATGGATTGACATTGGTAGGGTGATGGTACAACATAACAACTTTCTATTATTTATGATTCCATCATGAGGGCATGATCATAAATGGATTTGGTGATGCTCATATTCTCCTCATTTCCTCCTCAACATCTCCTATATTAAATCAATGTAACATATAAAGAAAAAAATAATATGGGTCATCGCTTCATTATCAATTTGTTAAGTGCCACATAATCAACACCTTAGTAGTTATGTCTTGAATAACATGCTCCACACCTATCTTTTTGTTGAATTTATCCAAGAAAATTACAAAAAATGGAGTATAAAATTTTGTTATTAACAAATGAACACTTAAAAAGCTAAGGTCCATAACTAAGGTAAATGTAAGTGACTATACAAATACTGCCCCTAAATTACATTTATGTTGGACAACTAAGTTTTAGATTTCAGATGTCACAAAATACAACTTATTTCACCCAAAACTTGCACTCGAGTCTAAGTGTTCTTCCAAGTACTGGTGCACTAAGCTGCATTAACTAAGGAGTAGCTAAGACAACACATTTCACTTAGAACTTGCAGCTAAGCCCAAGAATTATCGCAAGTATTGGTGCACAATAAACACAAACACAAGGATATCCTAGGTGAGACTTGAAACTTGGCGTGGGTTGTAACAATACCCTAATTTTACCAACTTGGCATTATTCCTCAAGCTCTAGATGTTTTTGTTGACAACTAACAAAAGGTAATGAGGCAATGGGATGTTGCCCCATCTAGATTTCCTTCTAATCACCCTCACTCCTCTCATGCAAAGCTTGTTGGAAAAAAACTTTCCTGACTGTTTGTTTCCTCACTTGCCATTGAACAAACTCGACCCATGGATAAATTTGCAAGTCAAGAAATATTCTTGAAATGTTATTATAGCTTGTCCATTCCATAGTCTTTGGCAACTCATTTTGATAATCAAAGTTCTCAAACTATTTTGAAAAATTTTTCATGCATTTTTTGAAGTTCTCAAGCATTTTTTCTAGCATTCATAGATAAGGCAACATCCAATTACATTAATTTAACGAGTGATACATTATCTATCCCCGTCTCTCCAGGAATTCAATTAAATGGCCTACATAGATGCCTATTCTCAAAATGGTGTTAAGCCCTTCGAGAATAAATAATTTGGATTAAATAATAGTTAAGATAGAATTGGGTACCTAAAATCATCATATATATTTAATGAAATTGTGCAAGTGATTATAATTTATATAGGAATGTAATCATATACCTGAAAGAGGTATAAACATGTTCTACATGTCATTGATCTCAAATAACCTTGAAACAACACATAACTCAACCTACCTCAAGGAAATCTCAATATAGAACATGCCTTTGATAAGCTCGATGACCTATTAAGAGCTTCAATTCCCTCCTTGAAAATTTCATTATGATGCCAAGCATGAGAAAACCATGCTTCAATGCAAGAAAACATTGGCTGAAAATATACCTGCAACAGTGGTATGAAATGATTTACAATGAAGTTTCCATGGGTAAAAAATACATTAGAGTTTCAATCCAGTAGAACTAAAAGAAGGGATGAAAACAATTCTTACTTGGTATGCTCCCACCAGGTGAACCACAATGCATACATTGGCAAAGTCAATAAGCTAGCAAGGCTCGTAGAATCCAAATCTTGTCAATAGGTTTCGAGGTGCATTTTCCCTAAAAGCTACATAACCCATAAAATCACATAGCATATATAAGGTACTTGTTATGCTTAGTGAACACAAATTTTCTTTTTCAAAGTTAGGTTCTCTAGGGGTGTTGAATTGAGATTATCTTCCATAGTTGTAAATAAGAAGCATCGTAATTATCCTTGTAGTTTATGGTTTCCCAAAGGATTTAAAGATAGAAATGAACCAAAAAGATTGAGCTATACCTGAATTTCAAGGGCAATGGAAGTATATGGAAATGAAAATGCAATGTCACCAAGACCTTGAAGCATCCTCCAAACTTTTTGAGCCTAAGTAAGAGAAGTGCTAGTGTTGATTCCAACCAAATTGCCTTTAATATCTCCATTCTTTGTCATTTCCTAGAGGTTTGAACCCATGAGTTTCAATAATTGAAATCAGTATAATGGTGAATCAGATTAAATATTGAAATTCCATAGTTTGGTCATACAAAGTAGTAAGAGACCAATCGGTGCAATGGTTGAAGCCCTTAATAGAATAAACAACAAAGAAACTAACATTATATAAACTAGGATATATATGTTATAGAATGACTTCAAATCAAATAGTATATATCTTAGCACTTACAACACTAGTTGCTTTGTTGAAAGGGTGTTTATTAATAGCTGAAGTGAAATTGAATTAAAATATTTTCTCTAGAGAATATACTACCATAGTCTTCTTTTGAAGTTGATCTTGATGCTTCCCTTCCTAGTGGGTCAATGAGAAGTGATGAAGAATTTTTAAACCCAACATCCCTATGAATTTGGAGTTCAAATCCTTTCTCACTAAGCCAGAAGCTTCCAACAAATGCCTTGTTCCTTGGACAAAAAAAGTTGAAGAGTAACTTTCTCATATTGTGAATCATTACTATACATGTATACATAAAAGGAAAATTTAGTATGCTAGAAATCACTAGAGAACATGGAAAACCTCTTTTCACTTATTTTTCATGACTCTCCTCACAAGTTTTGTTGGTATTCTTTCATGATGCTTGTCCTTTTATTAAAATGTGTGATGATGTTTATCTCTTCTTTCTGCCTCCAATGTTCCCATGCTATTGAATTATAAAAGCTTCCCATCTAAACTCCAAGCTCCCACACTAGCTATTCAATTCTTCCCATTGTTGAGCTACTCCAAGCTCCCCATTATTGACCTACTTCCAACTACAATAAAATGAATTCAAGTCCTCCTTTCACTTTTATGGGCTTTTAACCTCTTGGACTTCGTTGATCATAGTGGGTTCCACATCATGTCTAATTGATCATAGTTGGAACTTAACCAAGCCACCAAGTCAACCAGGACCATGTGTAATCTTACTAATAGATCCCTACATTTATGCACTCGTCTCTACATTGTAGTCACCTTTCCTTTTGTTATAGTAGGACTACCGCAAAAATTCAAAATTAGAAAAACAAAAACAATTATTTTTCGGGAGATGTGGAATTTTAAATCCATTAGGGATGCTCCCACGTCATTTTCTGTGGTCTAAACCACGAAAGTGAACTCAGGAAGTCTTCTCCGAAGGGAACTAATTTGGTGAGCCTTCAATTAGATCTCCATTTCATGACATAAAAGGGCGTTCCCAACTCTAATGCAGCTCCAACTTTAGGGTAGCCACAAGCGTTTAAAAGTTGCATGACTCGGTGAATCAATCGTGCAGTGAGATTAAAAAGCAGAAGAGGAAGATGTCCATCATTTCTGGCCATATGACTCTTCAACAAAAAAAATAAAAGGGATAGAAACCATAGTGGTGACATCTGTCTAAGTGGAACATGATGTAGCCCAACCTCGTATATTCTTTCATTTGTCTATCTTTTATCTTCTCCTAGACAGGGATCACATTCTACAACGACTGTAATGGATTACCAGTGGCATTTTTGGAATAAGTTTTTTAATATATCTATATATACCAAAATCACAATGCATTGGAAATTTAATATTTAAATTTAAATGGGTGAATGAATTCAGAGTTCTCTAAAATATATATATTGCAGAAGATATGGTCTCCACCATTTGATGTCCAGGAAAGAAAACCTTTAGTGTGGTTCACTTCATGCCCATTTTGATTATTATTAATCCATGTGGCATAACATACCACTAAAACTCTTACTACAATTCACCATAGTTCAGACAATTAAAATTGATGCAAAAAATATGAATCTCGCTGCAATAGTGTAGGCTTTATTAAGGTTGACCCAAACAACATGAACATATGTTCATGCCAAGAAAGTAGGTGAAGTTGATACTCAGAAGCTTGGTATGAATCAAAATAGTATTTTTTACAAAACCTTATACGATTCCAATCTCAAGAGTTGAGTAGTTGAGCTTAGAGAGACAAAGGAATGAAGGTTAGGAAAAAAGATTACATCATTCCTTAACCAATGCAAAAGTTGAAAATTCTCCAAACCTCTTGCTATTAATGGCACAATTCTCTTGCTTGAATTATATACAGAGGTGTAGAAATTAAACAGAGAGATTGATGAATATCACACATCAAACATAGGACAAGTAGGGGTTAATATCTCCAAAAAGTTCTTGGAGATGAATCTCTTCAAAATAATTTAACTTAAATCATCTTTCATAAATCGAAACTTCATCATTCATATTTAAGAATGTCCAAATCTTTTTCGTGGAAGTTAAAAATTGTCACCATAACCACCTTCGAGTCATAAATAAGCTTGAATATAATATGTCTAGTAAATTTCTTCAATTCTTTTACCAATGTTTTATGAAATAACTCTTTTTCCTATTATTTTAAGGCAAAATAGAGATTGAATCATAAACTTATCAATAATATATATATATATCATTTTATTTACTAAATATTGATCATAATCCGCTAACAAAAAAAATTCAAATCTTAACTCAATATCCTTAACCACAATCCTCATGGTCAAACCCTCTTAATCAACTAACTTCCGTAATATGTCAAAACCCTCATGGCCAAACCCTCTCAATGGTTGACTCAAATAAATTTCTTAATATGCCAAATCCCTCATGGCCAAACTCTGTCAATGGTTGACTTGTTTTCATGACTCATTTTCATGAGACTAGCTCTTGAGGATAAGTGACTATGACTTCTAAATTTTTTGAAAGATAAACCCACACATAAATGATTATTTTTTATTCATATTAACTTGATTTTAGCCTATAAAAGATTCAAATCTCGAATTATCGGCCACGCTTACCTACTTTCAATCCATCTTTACAACTTTGAAACACACATTTTAGAAAAAAAGATTGGTGTGGACGAGGTTTCCCAAACTATTTAGCCAAATAGTTGATTTCATGCATATCAAGTGATTCCTTCCACCCAATCAGGTAGGTAGGGTGCTATATAAGCTTAGGCAGCGAGTGAAGTCAAAACCTCTGCTCTGAAAAAGCCAGCCAGCCATTACAGAAAGATAGACCAGAAACCCCCTAAAGCAAGAAGATATAAGACCCATGTCAGTGTGTCGGCCATACTTACCTACTTTCAATCCATCTTTACAATTTCAACGTATAAAGATATACTTAGTGTTTAATACAATATCAACGTATAAAGATAAGCTTAGTACTTAATATAATTCAATTTAAAGTGATAATTCTATATAGATGTGTTTTTAATTCCATTTAGAATTTGTAATGTTTTTTAAATTTAATTATATAATTTATAGAACTTAAGTATCCAAAATTGGTCAATTTACTAAATCATTCATTTCATACATTCAAACAAATAGTTTAAATAACTATAGTTCAAGAACCTGCTAAAACTTTTAGATCTTGCCAAGAAATTTTAAGATGAGATTCCACCCAATATAAAAAGACAAAAACATCAAATTGTGACACTGAGCCAATTTTCAAACAAAATTTCATTTGTCAACGTCTTTCATTGTTTTATAGCGGACGACACATTTTAGGGTGTGGTATAAGTTTTAGAAATCTAAGTAAACTATGTTTCCTTCCAATAAGAGTGACGACAATCTGTAAATATTTTTTCACCAAAACCAACTTCAAACTCCATGCACCTTGCAAAAAAAATATGGAGAGAAATACAAAACATAGGGTAGTCTTGACCATATTTATTTAGATTTTATTTATTTCATGACCGTCCCCAAATCCTCAGCCCCTTGTTCTTCATCTGCTCGGGGTGACAATATTCTATAAATAAACACATTCAATTCAGGGAAAAAATAAAAGCATTAGAGAAAGGAATCAAATTTGGAAATCAAGAAAGAGTGAGTTTAAGTATAAGTGAGTTTAATGTTGTAGAAAATCAAGAAAGTGCTAGTCTTACCTGTTGCACACAATTAAGAAAGTGCGACTCTTACTTATTGAATGATTGTTATTCTTTCAGAAGAGATTCAAACAAGCAGAACTAAAATACGAGCATAGAGTACGACCTTTGAGAGCTTCGAGATTATTGGTGACTTCTTATCACATTGGCACTCCACAGTCATTCCTCGAATTGTAGCATCGTGTAAACGAAGAATCAAGGTCAAGGGATTAGTCTCGCTCACCACTATCACCAAGAAATAAGCCACTCTAGAAGAAGAAAGCGAAATCGCCAGAAAAGGGGAATCGGTGTACACAACATTGTGGGTCACTATGAACATGTTAGCCTCCTTCTCATAGCAGGTATTCATCGTTCATGATCGACATTTCTACATGCCAAATATTCATACTTTGCATGCTGCAATGTTCCATATTTGCTACTGAGGCCAAAGAAGTGTCCATGAGAGTGTGCTAGTCTAAGTGCCTCTGTTGTATTCCATTTTTATGAGTTATTCCATTTTTGAAGAATTTTCAGTTAAAGGGAGGTCCAAACAGTTTAATCTTGGTCTCCCTAGGTTTCAATTTCCTGTTTTAGAATACAGAGAATCATTATCTGTCCAAACAGCTTAATCTTGGCAGATGCTTACATAGGTAGAGAAGAAAGGGTGCTCAACAGCCTAATCTGAGCCCCTGGATGAAATAAGTATAGATGTAGATAGGAGGCCAGTAAAAAAGAAAAAAGTTGAAAAGCTGGGTTTGCTAGTTCAAGTGCACCCAAACCAAAAGAAAAAAAAATGCTAGGTAAAGTAGGCTGGGTAAGTAGTTTTGTGGTTGCAGAAATCAAGATATGTGATCCATTTCATGTTTTCAAGTGTTATATGTATCTGAGGCACTTTTTCATTTTGATCAGATCAAGCAAGGCATCTCTAACTTCCCCTTCTCCTTATTTCCCAAATCACTCACTAAAATCCCCTTGAGGACCTTGGGATCTGCCCAACCAGTCTTGTTTTCACTCCATCCTTGTTAAAAACCAAGTTGACAGTTGAGTTGACTTAGTCAAAAGAAACCACATTTCTTGTGTAAAATTAATCTTTACACAATCCATTCATTTCCCTATGCTTAAATTTCCATTCTATAAACTTAGCATATATCCCCTCCTTTGAATTCCAAAGACCTCATATTAACATCTAACTCTATTATCTAGCTCCCTAAATTATTTCCCCTCCCCCTATTCTACAAAAAAAACTATATAAAAACCTCAAAAAACACTAAATATCCCTCCCCATGGCAACTTTAGCCAAATAAATATAAGTCAGGAAACCTTAGGTCCATTTGGGACCCATTGTTAGCCCCTCCACGTCGTTTCCCTTGGGATTTATTTAACTACTGGTTAAATAAATAACCATATTAACCTCCCCCCACACATAACACCATACCATACCCCGCACACGCATTGCATTTGGATTTTATTAATGTCTGATTAATGAATAACCATAGTCTCGCGCCATAAAATCATTAAACCCAAAACCTAAGGTTTTTACCACCCGCAGCCCAAATAATTAACGATTATCATGCGCACTTTTCCACTAAAACCCGATCATGTTGCCCTCCCGTCCACCATAGGATCGGCCCTTCCAGATCCTACGGCCCTAATGAATATTGGGCATCCCTTCATAGCGGTACGATAGTACCCAATGGTCGACAGTTTCACCGTCGTACACCGGGACAACTGTCAGTCACCTATTGCATCGGGCCGCCCCTGACAAATACCACTCCCGTACCAAAAGCGGTCCGACGCAAACGGCTTACCGCCCTCTCTGCTTGCCTACGTCACTGCATGACGATGCCGCCACGTCGCCTGCCGCTGTGCTGTACCTGTGCCATGTCACCCGCTGACGTCATCATCCACGTCCTCTTACCACATCACCCTGCCACATCAACCCGCTGACGTCATCCGCCGTACCACTACTGATGTCATGTTGACGTCATCTGCCGTATTGGGTCCCACTGCTGACGTCATCGCCAAAAAAATGCGCAAAGGCGAAATCGCAGCTTAGGAAGCCCGGAATGAAAATCTGAGGCAGTTTTCGCTAAGAAAAAGGGGCCAAAATGGAAAGCCTCATCCAGCGTAGGGTTTGCAGCAGTCATTTTTGCCGAAAAGAGATAAAAAGGGCGATTTAACAGTTTAAAGAAGATCAGCAGAGAAAGAGAGTCCCGATTCAAGTGTTAAAGAGTATCAGAGGAAAGATAAAGCCCATATTCAATTAAAAAAGTATCAGTGAAGTGGCAAATAGTATCAGATCGACAATATCAAAGCAGGTGAATATTAAAAGCCTCCATCAAAGTCAAAGAAAGTGGTGAAGCCACTTAAGACTCCCAGATCACAGTTAATGCACATCAAAGCCACTCAAGAGCAGTGGGGCAGAGACCAATGCGCAGTTATGATAAAAGGCCCGTGCATAACAGCAAAGGACACATAGCCTCATTTTTGAAACAGCTGCCCCCAGTGCAGCATTAGATAGATATTTTTTACATTACTTGTAAGAGAAGTTAGGTTAATTGCAGTTATTTCCCCATATCTTCTATTACATCTATTTTTGTAGATATTTTGCCTATAAATACAGCCCTGAACAATGTAATAAGGGTTGTTGGTTGGTGGGTCGGTTGATGATTTCTTCATTCTGAACTGCGTTGTAAGATATCAGACTGTGTTAATACAAATGGTTGTTGAAGTTCACTGTGTCTGAATGATCTGAAGGTGGATTGGATGTTCTGGGACTTGCTACAGAATTCCTGTGTCATGCTATGGAACAATAAGTTATACTAAACTGTGTCTTATGTTTTCTATTTTGTAAATCTCATATATGTCTCATGATCTTGGTAATAGAGAAGAAGAATAGCATAAGATTTGTTTGAATGCACCTTATGTTCAATCTCTGTTATTTATTATGTTTTCTTCAGGATTAGTCATAAATATGAAATCTTAACTGCTCATGTTTGCACTAGTTCTCTCATTTTGAATATTTTTTAGGAATTATTAATTGCTCCTATACAATATTCATCCATTTTTCCCTCTGTCAGTATAGTGAGAGATTCTTGATTGCCTTTCATTCCCTGACTTCATTCCATCACTACCAGATTTGAAAGTTGTTTCCTAGCCCGACTATCCTGCTCTATGGTACTACCTTTTCACCAAGAAACTCTTTCAGTAATTACACTTGCAGTGACTCCATTGCCCAATGGAAAAAACAGTCATATACTTGCATCCCAGTTCTGTTTGAGATCACCATCAAACAATCTTAAAACTCAAACCCTGTTCATCATAGCTAGCCTAAAATCATCCCTTAAAACAAAGCTAAATCCCAAAATGAGAGCCCTTTCTGGTTGCAGGTAGGCTAGGACCTGCAGCTAAAAGATTGGTTAGTGGTTACCTCAGCCGTATTCCCTTAGGAGTCAAAGGGAACAACGTGAGAGTTAACATAATGGTGACTCCGCTGGGGAGAATCATTTGTTCATCACTGTAAATCCCCATTTTTGATCAGTTTGCCTTTCAAATAAGTCTTAAACCTGTTTTGAAAAACACCAAAAAATCAAAAAATCTCAAAATATTTTGTTTCTTATTGCTTATTTAGTTCTGATCTGTATGGTGGACAGAGATCAGGCCCTTCAAAGTTAATTTATTTATCCACCTAGCAACTCCACATAATCCTCATAATAAAGACTCCGCTGGAGAAATGAACCCAAGATAAATATACGAGCAGATCAGGATTTTGACCTGGATTACTATCCAAGAGGTCATGTTCTTTCTCTTCCATAAAATTTTGCTGTGTATATTATATTTTAAAAATGATTTTAAATTATATTTTCATGATTTTCCTTTTGAAAATTTGTTGAAAAGCCTCCTTGCACATTAGAACAGCAGCCTTTAAATGCTGCTGAAAATCATCATACAGCCAAGGAGGAAACAAATGTCAAAGCCAATCATTCTATCCTTGTTCATATCGAGCCCATTCTGCCAATCCCTGTACATAATCCCGTGCCTCGTAAAGTTCCTGACAGATATAAGCCTCTTTTTTTGCCTCCCGTGCTTAATCCTCTGCCTGAAAATCATCCTGAGTATCTCCCAAGGTTTGATGGAGAGAATGGTATTACTGTGCAAAAGCATATCCAAGCCTTTGAAGACTATCTTAATATATTTGAAGTGGAGGACGAGGATGTTAGTATCAGGCTGTTTGCCCTATCTTTGCAAAGCGAAGTTAGGACTTGGTTTAAAGCATTGCCTGAGGCTAGCATCTCTATTCTTCAGCAGTTCTCCAAGCTCTTCCTTGATAGATGGATGATCAAACTTAATTGCCTCTTACTCATTGAAGAATATAGTCAGTTAGAAAGACATCCAAATGAATCTGTTCAGCAATTTTTTGATCGATTCAATCAAGTTTATCATTCCCTGCCTTTGAATATTAGACCTCCCCCTGATTTAGCTCTATTGCATTATCCAAGAGCTTTTGACCCATAAATAGAATTCCATTTAAGAGAAAGGAGCCCCTCCACTATGAAAAAAATGCAGAACATGACAGTGGACATAGAGGCAAATCTGAAGATCAGGGAAGAAAAGAAGAAAGCAGAGCAAGAAGAAAAACTTCATGGTTTGTTACAAAAGTCAGAGGAAATGATCAAAATGAAAGTGGAATGTTTAGAGCACCAGAACACATCTGTTTTGCAAGAGGAAAGTAATGACATTCATGAACAAACCTGCCACAAAACAGATGACATATTCGTACATCCATACATGATGGAGCAGTCTCCTGATATACTATATGAATATAACAGCGTCTCTTCTTTCAACTGCTTTCCAAAATACGATGAGTATGATGATGATTATGAGCCTAATGACCAAATCAGCCTTACAGAGGAAACGTAGCCTATTTTGGCAGAAAGCACAGTTCAAGATCAGCAGACTAAAATCAATGATCAACGTGCCTATCTCAGCTATGAAGTAAAGGAGGAAAGCGAAGAAACTTTTGATTTCAGCGAAGGAACTTTACCTTTCTGTGTTGATTCTTTTCAATTTATTAAGGAGAACTATCATGCAGTTAATAAGCAAGTATCAGCAAGTGTGGATATTGATCATCTGGAGGAAGCCCAAATCATTGTTCAAAATATATTGCCTCTAGTTTTGCAGCCCCAAAGAGCCCTCGAATATCAGATTGAGGAAGATTCGAAAGCGGCTATGCATGACCAAGTGATCCAAGTGGATCCCCTGCCTCTTTGGTTTTAGCCATCTGAGTTTTTTGAAGAAGAAGAGGAGCAGCCTGAGCAGATCAGTCAAGGGCCATATGAGCCTGTTTGTAATAAATTGCAAATATCAGTTCATGTTGTATATGATTCATATGTTGACAGGGTGTGTGATGAAGTAAAGAAGTGCTCTTCTCCATTAGCAAGTTGTGTTCCTCAAATTCAAAATGTTGATGATATCTAGTTTCCAAGGCATGATGGTGATCCCAAACTTTTGTACAGTTCTTCAATTCAGTCCAGCAATAATGTATATATGATGCAGGACCCTTTTGTACAGTTTCTTGTTTCAGCAAAGAAGGTCAGTAGTTTTCTGATATTCTCAAAAGTTAACAAAGTTATATATGATGGCAAGATCTCCATTTTTACCGCCAGCAAGCACAAGCAACAAATCTCGTTCATGCTTATAATACTTAAGTGGATGCATTGGTTATTTCATTTCACCTAACAGCAAAGTAAGCGCTAGATAGAGTAGGTAGGTAGGATTTCAGTTTTTTTTTTGGATAGCAAGCTTGTTGCAGTTGAAGCCCGAAGTGAAGGCCCTAAGCTCTTCAAGTCTGTTGTCATGTTCATAAATAAAGTAGCCAGCAAAGGGAAGTTTTCAGAGTACAACAACAACTAAAGATTAAGGCATTCTGACCTGCTGATCTTGACTTTTCACAAGGAAAATCCATCCCCGAGTGGGGCCACTGTTAGCCTCCTGCTCATAACAGGTATTCATCTTTCATGATCGACATTTCTACATGCCAAATATGTCATACTTTACATGCTACAATGTTCCATATTTGCTACTGACGCCGAAGAAGTGTCCATGAGAGTGTGCTAGTCTAAGTGCCTCTCCTGTATTCCAATTTTTATGAGTTATTCCATTTTTGAAGAATTTTCAGTTAAAGGGAGGTCCAAACAGTTTAATCTTGGTCTCCCTAGGTTTCCATTTCCTGTTGTAGAATACAGAGAATCATTATCTGTCCAACCAGCTTAATCTTGGCAGATGCTTACATAGGTAGAGAAGCAAGGGTGCTCAACAGCCTAATCTAAGCCCCTAGATGAAATAAGTATAGATGTAGATAGGAGGCCAGTAAAAAAGAAAAAAGTTGAAAAGCTGGGTTTGCTAGTTCAAGTGCACCCAAACCAAAAGAAAAAAATGCTAGGTAAAGTAGGTTGGGTAAGTAGTTTTGTGGTTGCAGAAATCAAGATATGTGATCCATTTCATGTTTTCAAGTGTTATATGTATCCGAGGCACTTTTTCATTTTGATCAAATCAAGCAAGGCATCTCTAACTCCCCCTTCTCCTTATTTCCCAAATCACTCACTAACATCCCCTTGAGGACCTTGGCATCTGACCAACCAGTCCTGTTTTCACTCCATCCTTGTTAAAAACCAAGTTGACAGTTGAGTTGACTTGGTGAAAAGAAACCACATTTATTGTGTAAAATTAATCTTTACACAATCCATTCATTTCCCTATGCTTAAATTTCCATTCTATAAACTTAGCATACATCCCCTCCTTTGCATTCCAAAGACCTCATATTAACATCTAACTCTATTATCTAGCTCCCTAAATTATTTCCCCTCCCCCTATTCTACAAAAAAACTATATAAAAACCTCAAAAAACACTAAATATCCCTCCCCATGGCAACTTTAGCCAAATAAATATAAGTCGGGAAACCTTAGGTCCATTTGGGACCCATTGTTAGCCCCTCTGCGTCATTGCCCTTGGGATTACTTAACTACTGGTTAAATAAATAACCATATTAACTTCCCCCCACACATAACACCATACCATACCCCGCACACTCATTGCATTTGGATTTTATTAATGTCCAATTAATGAATAACCATAGTCCTGCACCATAAAAGCATTAAACCCAAAACCTAAGGTTTTTACTACCCGCAGCCCAAATAATTAACGATTATTGGGCGCGCTTTTCCACTAAAACCCGATCATGTTGCCCTCCCGTCCACCGTAGGATTGGCCCTCCCAAATCCCACAGCCCTAATGAATATCGGGCGCCCCTTCATAGCGGTACGATAGTACCCGATGGTCGACGGTTTCACCGTCGTACACTAGGACAGCTGTCGGCCGCCTATTGCATCGGGCCGCCCCTGACACATACCACTCCCGTACCAAAAGCGGTCCGACGCAAACTGCTTACCGCCCTCTCCGCTTGCCTACGTCACCGCATGACGATGCCGCCACGTCCCCTGCCACTGTGCTGTACCTGCGCCATGTCACCCGTTGACGTCATCATCCACGTCACCCTGCCACGTCACCACGCTGACGTCATCCGCCATACCACTGTTGACGTCATGCTGATGTCATCCGTCGTACTGGGTCCCACTGTTGATGTCATGCTGACGTCATCGCCAAAAAAACGCGTAAAGGCGAAATCGTAGCTTAGGAAGCCCAGAATGAAAATCTGAGGCAGTTTTCGCTAAGAAAAAAGGGCCAAAATGGAAAGCCTCATCCAGCACAGGGTTTGTAGCAGTCATTTTTGCCGAAAAGAGATAAAAAGGGTGATTTAAAAGTTTAAAGAAGATCAGCAGAGAAAGAGAGTCCTGATTCAAGTGTTAAAGAGTATCAGAGGAAAGATAGAGCCCAAATTCAATTAAAAAAGTATCAGTAAAGTGGCAAAGAGTATCAGATCGACAATATCAAAGTAGGTGAATATTAAAAGCCTTCATCAAAGTCAAAGAAAGTGGTGAAGCCACTTAAGTTTCTCAGATCACAGTTAATGCACATCAAAGCCACTCAAGAGCAGTGGAGCAGAGACCAATGCGTAGTTATGATAAAAGGCCCGCGCATAACAGCAAAGGACACATAGCCTCATTTTTGAAACAGCTGCCCCCAGCGCAACATTAGATAGATAATTTTTACATTACTTGTAAGAGAAGTTGGGTTAATTGCAGTTATTTCCCCAGATCTTCTATCATATCTATTTTTGTAGATATTTTGCCTATAAATATAACCCTAAACAATGTAATAAGGGTTCTTGGTTGGTGTGTCGGTTGATGATTTCTTCATTCTGAACTGTGCTGTAAGATATCAGACTGTGTTAATACAAATGGTTGTTGAAGTTCTCTGTGTCTGAATGATCTGAAGGTGGATTGGATGTTCTGGGACTTGCTACAGAATTCCTTTGTCATGCTATGGAACAATAAGTTATACTAAATTGTGTCTTATGTTTTCTATTTTTTAAAAATCTCATCTATGTCTCATGATCTTGGTAACAGAGAAGAAGAATAGCATAATATTTGTTTGAATGCACCTTATGTTCAATATCTGTTATTTATTATTTTTTCTTCAAGATTAGTCATAAATATGAATTCTTAATTGCTCATGTTTGCACTAGTTCTCTCATTTTGAATACTGTTTAGGAATTCTTAATTGCTCCTATACAATATTCATCCATTTTTCCCTTTGTCAGTATAGTGAGAGATTCTTGATTGCCTTTCATTCCCTGACTTCATTCCATCACTACCAGATTTGAAAGTTGTTTCCTAGCCTGACTATCCCACTCTGTGGTACTACCTTTTCACCAAGAAACTCTTTCAGTAATCACACTTGCAGTGACTCCATTGCCCAATGGAAAAAACAGTCATATACTTGCATCCCAGTTCTGTTTGAGATCACCATCCAACAATCTTAAAACTCAAACCCTGTTCATCATAGCTAGCCTAAAATCATCCCTTAAAACAAAGCTAAATCCCAAAGAGAGAGCCCTCTCTGGTTGCAGGTAGGCTATGACCTACAGCTAAAAGATTGGTTAATGGTTACCTCGGCTGTATTCCCTTAGGAGTCAAAGGGAGAAACCTGAGAGTTAAGAGAACATACAACTGCCTTTCATCATCCGGCCCTTGGAATTTTTTCAATCGTCTAACACACCAAATCAATTACGTAAAAGAATACACCATGGCTCACAAAGAAGTTCATTTCAAACTAAAACGCCTTACAACATAAATATAACTAGTCAATACAGAGCCCCAAGGGTTAGCTCAATTTGTCAAAATCAGTGCCTCGCCATCGGGAGGTCACAGGGTCCAATCTCTTTGAGGCCCTTAGGGGCCACGAGGCTAGATTCCCTTCGGGTTCGATCAAACCATATTTTTCCGTGGACGTAGCGCCACTCGTTGACCAAGGTGTCCGTTAACCATAACCTAAAAAAAAAACTAGTCAATATATATAATTAATTTAACTAGGTGTGATTTTTACATTGAAAAAATATTAAATGAAATTATTTTTTTAAATGAATTCATAATATTATTTCAAAGTGGGGTATATTTGCATTAAGTGTTTTATGTCTTTGGGTTAAGATGTTTTGTATGGGCGTTAAAATATTTTTAATCAATAATGTAAATATTTAACAACAAATTTTTAACTAAACTTTGAATTTAAAATTTTGATGAGAGCATAGAAATGTAGTACACTCAAATTAATATTAAAACAAGAATCAGTGATTCAAATTGTAATAAAAAATAAAAATAATGGTGTAGTATTATATGTTGCACAAATAAATTCATATTTTAAACTATTTAAACATGTCGATAGATTGCCAAAAGTACAATCCTCCGCCGTGGGATTCTTCAAGACGTCGATAACTATACAAAAGAACTTAGGGATCGACTTATTTCATCTATTAAAAAATATACCGAGGGTCCACATTAACATAATTTGAATTAATCGCAGTGATCGGAGAGCAAGGCATATATACCGGTCATTAATATGTGGGGGTAGTCATTAATATGTGGGTAGTATATGTTTATGGTTGGATAATGTATATATTTTAATTTAACGATAAGTATATATTGTTTTGTATATTTATGACTTGATAGACTTGTAAATATTAGCTGTTGTGTTTGGATCATATAGTCCACTTCTAACATGAAGATATACGTCATGACAGACCTTTCTCTCGAACTTTGGCAATGGCCATTATTGGGAGCATGAGGTGTTGCCACCATAATACTTCATATTTTTAGATTATGAAGGCTTCAATCTTTGGTGCAATTCCTCTACTACCCTGCCATCCCACCGCAATTTTCGAAATCCAGAGCTATAAAGCGTGTTCAACAAGATCAGATGTTCAAGACCTGGAAGGTCATTTAACTCAGAGAACTCCCTAACATCTAGTAATTGAAGCTCTCTCAACTGCGCAAACCCTTATATGTTCTTCAGCTTGCCACATTTACGTGTATCCAACCGCTCTAGATATACCAATGTTTCAATACATGTTAGTTCCTCCAATTCCATGCAGTCGACAATTTTCAACCTTCGAAGCTTTTTCAAATGCTCTAAGCCCTAGATGCTCTTAAGCTTGGCACAATTAAATGCACACAACTCCTGCAAGGAAACCAATGTTCCAATACTTGGCAGTGACTCCAATTACATGCAACCATTAATGTTCCGCATTCGAAGCTATTTCAACACCTCCAACCCCTGATTTTTTTCAACTTGACACAATTAAATGCACACAACTTGCTCAAAGATACCAATATTTCAACATTTAATAACTCCTCCAATTCTATGCAGCCACCAATGTTCATTTTTTCGATATTTTTCTGTTGTTCCAACCCATGTATGCTCTTTAGCTTGACATAATTAAATGCAGACAACTCTTCCAAAGACACCAATGTTTCAAAACTTGGTAGTTTTTCCAATGTCATGCACAAATTAATATTCAGTTTCGAAGCTTTGTCAAATGCTTTAACCCCTGTAATCTCTTTAACTTGACAAAATTGAATACACACAAGTCCTCCAAAGATTACAAGGTTTCAATACTTGGTAGCTCTTCCAATTCTATGCACTAGTTAGTGTTCAACGTTTTAAGATTTGAAACACCAAAAATCCCTCCTAATTTCCTCAATGTACCACAACCCTCCAACTTTAGGGTCATCAATGTTGTTGGAAATGGCATAACCTCCACTAGACCACTACAATCCTTAATTTCAACATCTTGAAGGTTTGATAAGTTGCCAAAGGAGTGTGGGAGCCTCTACAAATTAGAGTCGGACAAGCCAATCATCTCGAGGTTCGTGAAGTTTCCAAGGAAGTTTGGGAGCCTCTGCAGATGGAAGTTGTCGAGCAAGTTAAAAGTGTGGAGGCCTATCAATCTGCCAAAGGAATCTGGGAGGGTATGTAAGTCAGAGAAACTGCAAAAGGAAAGAGTTTGGAGGATGGTAAAGTTAGCGATGGAATCTTGTAGCGTTTGCATATGGAGAAAACCATTCCAGCGGAACGTTTGAAGGCTCGTCAACCAACCAAGGTAATCTGGGAGCCTTTGTAGTTGGGAGCATCCATATAAGCTGAGATTTTGGAGGCTCGTCAAAATGCCAAGGGAATTTGGGAGCCTCTGCAATTGATAACACCGGTCCAAGCTGAGAGTTTGGAGGCTCATCAACCCGCCAAGGGAATATGGGAGCCTCTAGAGCTAGGGGTAATAGTTCAAGCTGATAGTTTAGAGGCTAGTCAACCTACCAAGGGAATCTGGTAGCAGTTGTCCAAGGTGAAGGTTTGGAGGCTCGTCAACTCGCCAAGGGCATATGGGGCCTCCGTAGCTCGCAGGAGCCATACAAGATAAGGGATTGGAGGCTTATAAACTTGCCAAGGGAATTTGGGAGCCCTTATAGCTGGCAACAGGGGTCCAAGCAAAGAGTTTGGAGGCTCGTCAACCTGCCAAGTGAATCTGGGAGCCTCTGCGGCTGGGAGCACTAGTTCAGGGTGAGAGTTAGGAGCCTCGTCAACCTACCAAGGGAATCTAGGAGACTTCGCAGTTGGGAGAAGCAATTAAGGGCGATTTTTTGGAGGCTCGTCAACCTACCAAGGGATTATGGGAGCCTTTTGATCCGGATTTAAACAGGAACGCAACAAATTACAGAGATAACCATAAACACAGAGATGCAGCGGAAATAATATTTCATTTCATTAATGTAAAATACTGAAATATGCTTACAAACAGGAATGGAAATAAACCAGCTAGGGCGATGGTGGCTTATCTATGAGAAGAGATGTGGCGACTACATGCCTTTGAACTGCCTTACAATGAGGTTCAAGGGCCTTTTTTATTTTTGAACAATAAGAGCAAACCCTAAACAACCAAAACCCTAACCCGAGGAGATGTAACACCAAGCTTTTATGGGCCCCATTGGGATGAGTTGGGCAACCAACTTCCCGAGGTCCACCTGAAACTTGTGTGTCACCCAATGTTGATCATGGAAAATTTTAGGGGTGAATGTTCGCCCTTATGAAAATTAAGGGGTTTTAAATTTTTAGTGGGCGAATATTTTGTATGATAGTACATTTTTACAAATTGCCTCAAACAGCCCACCTTATTTTAAGGGAGACGGTAAAAAAGGTAAATTTAGCCCTTGAAATTAGGAGTTACAACCTTCCATTCGCCCTAATTTTCAAGAATAGGTTTTATTTAAGTGAATGCTATGGGCCAAATACCCTATTTGTAAAAGAGGTATGGTAAATTAATAAAAATATAAATAAATGAGAGGTGTGGTAAATAAATAAAACATTTTTTATATTTACTCCATAAGTCACCTTATATACATGCAAGGGTGTAATCAAATAAAAATATAAATAAAGTGGAGGTATGGTAAATAAATGAAGATATAAATAAACTAGACGTATGGTAAATAAATAAAACCTCTTTTTATATTTAGTCGATAACCCTCTTTCTATTTATGAAGGCTCAAAAAAGAGGTTTTATTTAAGTGAATCCTATGGGCCAAATACCATATTTGTAAAAGAGGTATGGTAAATTAATAAAAATATAAATAAACGAGAGGTATGGTAAAGAAATAAAACATTTTTTTATATTTACTCTATAAGTCACCTTATATTTACGAACACTCAAAAAATGTGTTATATTTAGGTGAAACCTATGGGCAAAATACTATTGGACAAATACCATGGACTAGATTGTTATTAATACCATTTAAAAAAAGCATTATTAACCCTAATATTAGTATTAATAAAAATAAAAATGGCACATGGTATTGACCCATGGTATTCACCAAAATGGCACATGGTATTGACCCATGGTATTCACCTGCAATGTAGCCTATTTAAATCGGGAAATTAAACCAACATAGATCCATCATTACTCTGGATCTACTAACCCCTGAGAGGTATCAAATATCGTGATATGCAAACT
>APFE031440927.1:54495-64959 GCA_000404065.3 Pinus taeda
ACAACCCCCTTATTATATTGTTGTGCCCATGTAGTCCCCATATTTTTATTATTGTGCCCCATAGAATCCCACTATTGTTATTATTTTGCCCTTACATTATTATTGTTATGTCAGCTTTGATTATATTATGACCCCTTAGACTCCTATATATAGAAAGGAGGTCTTGTCATTGTTATCATCCAAGAATTGTTCATATGTGTAATGTAAAGGAGGTTCCCCCCTCGAAGAAGCTGAATTCTAAGGTGTTGATCTACCTTTTCTATCTTTTTATGAGCTGGTTTCATAACACGCAATAAGATCAAGGTGCCAGCTGAGTGACTCGAGGGTGAGTCACCATATTTGTGTTGAGGACCTGTTGGGATGGGGCCCCTAGGGTCAATTTTGGGTTAGTTTAACCATTTTTTGCAAAAATTTTGTAAAGGATGTAAAATCTCCGCGAAATGTGGATGCGAAGCGCGCAGTTAAGTAGGAATCAAAGGGGATTTAGCTCCTTGTTTGGGTAAGTAACAGGTCAGTTTTGAGACTCACCCATAGGCCACAAGCCATGGTTTTGTATTGGAAATGCTATATATATTTGAGTTATAGCGAGTTGAGAGGAGTAACTAAGTCACAATAGAGATTGTTTTGGGCAATTCTAAGGCAAGAAAACTCTATTTCCTGTACTTAGGAAAAATGGGAAGGCTCATGCAGCTAAGTGCACAGGAGGCCTTGGTAAGTCCACAGCTGAGTGCGCAGACCCCTGCAAGCTGAGTGCATAGGGTAGAAGAAGTCTATAAACTGAAGGTTGAGTTTAATAAACATTGATTTTGGGACAATTATTTGGCTTATGAGTATTATTCTTATTTATGTTCATATTATTTTGTATCGCCCAATGATATGTTTTCTATGGAATAATGTGTAATTACTACGTGAACCTATTGAATCTTTAATATCTATGCATGAACTAAGTAATTGTTTGTTTTCACGAAGATAAATGTTGAATCGATTATAATTTATGTTGGATTGGATATATCTGTGCAAACGTTGATCTAGGGTTACTAATTAGTGTGCAAAAGGGGACAGTTGGATTCTTTAGGGTCTATAAAGTCTGATCGCAGACCTTCATGAAGGCCTAGAAGCCGTTTACTTAGAGTTACAGTAGTGAACCATAGAAATATATTGATCTGTACAAAGGCAGATTTGAGCTACGAAGGCTTAAGATCACTTATCACACTGTCTCTAGATGCAAAACCCTAGTTCTAGCATCCCCCAATATTGCTTCGGGTGAGACTGCAGCCTGCACTATGCAGGTTGTTGCCGAAAGGGCCAGCAGTTAGGGTTTTGTTGGTTCGCACTAACAACTCTGAACCTGGGTCAGGCCCCCTTAAGCCAACACTTCACTTGAACCCTGATTTGCTTCACTTGTCCTGAGGCTATGTGACGAAGGAAAGCCTTTCCCTTTCTAAATATCACATCATAGCCACGGTCTTCCAACATGGAAACTAAAACCAAATTCTTCTTCAAACCCGGAACATAAATGACATCTTTTAATGTGAGAGGAGTAACAAACTCCATCTGAAAGGTAACAGTATCGATGTTAGTCATGCAATACCTCCCATCATCTCCCATCTCGATGTGCATATAGAGGTCCTTCTCCCCCAAGTCACTAAAGAACTCTTTCTTGTCAGCCATATGGAATGAAGCTTCACTATCGAGGTACCACACACTACCCATCATTGATGTCACCATGCAAGAGATGAGGGTGAAATCTAGTTCAAATTGTGTATCAAGAGCTTCACCTATCGCTCGTCCTAATGGCTTCTTACCGGACTTCCTATGCAGACACTTTGTGGCATAATGTCCCAGCTCATGACAGTGAAAACATTTAACCTTCAACATGTCCTTCTTCTTACCACCCTGATTGGAATACGATTTGTAATAGGATGACTTCCCCTTCCCTTTCTTCGCATTTCCATCTAAGACAGTTCTCCTCATCATCATGCTTGGATGAGAATCCATCTCTGGTGTTCCACTAAATCTCTTCATGTACCAAGTCGGACCACAACCGCTCCCACTCTAGCAGATTCTCCCTGCCATTAACTGAGTCTTGGTAGATGTTCCAAGCTCATTCTGACATTGGGTAAACTTGGTCAAGTACTTCAGTATTGTGTCACCCTTCTCCCTCTTGATCATTCTAATCTTGTCCTTCAATGCTAGCTTCATGTGGTCACTGTTGTTTTGAAACAAGTATGTCAAGGCCTTCCACATTGCAAATGGATTTTCCTTACTGTGGAGGTTCAATAAAATATGATCTTGAACTCCTCGAATAATCATTCTCGCCTTTGCCACACACTTTCTCCACTCTGCCAGATCTGGAGCATCAGTTGACTTAGGAATATCTTTGTCTATGAATTTCTTAAGCTTGTTGTCTTGCAACACTACCTCCATCTTGTCCTTCCAAGCAATATAGTTGGAACTACCCTCCAGGGCATATTCAAGTCTTAATTCGTAGAAATACATCTTGTTGGCTCTAAATTATGATATTGCAAATTTGATTTCTCCTGCAAAAGACAAACTTGTATTATCCTCTTCAATAATGATTTCAGCTCTGATACCATGTAGAAATTCCTTGATTCAAACTACAGATTGTAATATGCTAAAATAATTATTTGAATCTACTCTACTCATTAGCGGAAACAATAAACGATTAATGAAATCACGAAGCATAAAAGAGAAAGAATTCAATCACACATAACACAAAAAAATCTAGGGAAAGCAACAGCTAAATCCCCTGCTATGTGTATATTGCATTAATCAGAAAATATGAGAATATTACAATTATTTTCTCAAGCCCGAACAACCTTTGCACTATCTCAATCTCTATCTTTGCTTCCCAAACAAACACAAACCAATACTTAGCCAATTATGATGCCTGCCAAACTCCTATTTCCTTGTGCATTTTCCTAGGTAATTAGCCCATATTTAATTAGGAAATTCCTCAATTATGAATTGTGCAATCCTCACAGACCTTCCTTTGATTACGTGTTGAAAATGGCAACAAGAAATGCTAAAAATAGAAGTGCTAAAAATAGCACCGCTATAAATAGCAGTTCAGGTACCAATGTTTGACATAGCAACAAGGAATGAAAAATGGAAGTGCTAAAAATAGCATTTCTATAAATAACATTTTGGGATGGATTCCTATTTTAGTTAGTCCCTTAACTAAAATAGAGAAGTAAAAATTTGAATTCAATCTTAGCAATTGTTTGTAAAATAATTAATTAATTCACCATGAGTTAATTAGCTATAGAAAACCAAACATGAAGTCTATGTGGGGACATGCAACAGTTTCTCCATTGGTTGAGGAATTTATCCCTTAGTTAAAGAGATAAGAATGAGTTGTAATTCGTTGGCTCAGTTAACTGAGTCAAGTCCAGTTAGATTAATTCAAATAGTTTGTTGAATTAATTGTGAGTTCAGTTAGTTAATGCTTGCATGCATGTAACTGCTACTTTCCAGATAACTTAATATTCTCTCATAAATAATCCATGCATGTCAGTTCAAATAGAGACCCAGTTGAGATCAGAGGGGGGACAGTGTACTATCAGTTGGATGAATTTTTCCTATAAAGGAAACTCATCCATGCAAAAGGACTCATCTCCTTTAGGTTTATGCAGTTATTTCAGAGGCCAGAGCAATGTGTGAGGGATTATTACACACAGGTGGTAGCTTGAGGTCCCAGGAAAAAATACGCAAGGAAATAGGAGGCTTGGAGGGCAGAGGAGAAGGTTTGTGAGAAGCCTTTGACTGTCTATGAGCAACAGTTGGATTGCAGAGAGAGCAGGCTAGCTTGTGAGCTAATTCTTTTTGTAACTCAAACATATTTCCATTTGTATGATAATACAGAGATTGGGGTTTTAGGCTGAGGATTTCCCCGGGTTATTTCTTCTGTGTTCATGTGTGATTGATTTCTCATTCTCTGTTATATGTGTTCTCATTGATCGTGCTCAAATTGATTAAGCTTCCGCAAAGTGTTGTAGAAGTAGATCTTGTATTGTGTTTTATTATATTGCATAATTTGTTGATCTACATTGGCAATTTCTACATGGTATCAGAGCTAAGGTGATCGAAGCAGTGAACAGTATACGAAGAAGAAAATTCGAAGTAAAAAAAATTGGGTCGCGAGTTTTCAGAGCATATATGAAATTTTTTGAGCAAAATTTTCAGAAACAAATAGCATATCTGGATTCCCTGCGAAAAAAGACCCAAATTCAAAACAAAACAAAAAAATCAGCTGAATTGGAGTTCGGATGAGGGAGATATCGCTGATTTAAAATTAGCTCTTTTTCCAAAAAATTTCGTGACGGCGGGAAAGATGAAACAAATTGGTGTGCTAGCAAAGAACCTGTGTGCACTTGAGGTACAAGATGCAAGCAAAGCCTTGAGGAGCAAGGCAAAGGTTAGATACTTGGTGGTTGATAGGGACAGTAAATTACCTCTCAACATGTAGCACCAGAAGAAGTCTCAAACAATTATGGAGGAGCCACAATTGGTGAAGCAGCTTCAGGAGCTTCTAGAGCAGCCACAACTGGAGAAGCCGAGAGGAGATCGAGTGGAGGCATCCACTCATGCAGAGACCTCCAGTAGGGGGAAATTCTGAGCCAAGTTGGCAGAGGGATCACATGCATCCATACCTCAAAGTGGGAGGTGGGGCGATGTGGAGTGACAGTCCCAATAAGGCTGGGATAGGGGCAGGATCATTGAGGTACCCAACCTCTTTGATTAGACCTTGCTATGGGAGCCCCAATGAGGAGTAGCAGGACTAGCTAAGTGGGTAGAGATGGATGCGGATGGAGCAGCAGAGAGAGCTATAGTTCAGGAATCCCAAGACAGTGCAAAGCTAGCAGGCTGTAACAATGCGAGAGGCACAGGAGTGTTGTACCAGTGCAGGATGGCACAGAGAGGTGTGCAACGGTGCGATATGCATGGAGTGTTTCAGCAGCTCAAAGGTCACACAGGGAGCACTTGTCAACGGCAGATGGAGCTTCTGCATCAGAGGATGTTTCTAGCCCAACAGGGAGGTCAGTTGGGAGCTTTTTTGTTTCTAGAGTTGCTGGAGCAATAACACTTGGGAGAGGTGTTGCATGCAGAACATTCCAAAGGTTCAAGATCGGGTTCGAGTTGAATGTCTTTATTGTTGAGAGGGAGCGTTGAAAATGGCAACAAGAAATGCTAAAAATAGCACTACTATAAATAGCAGTTCAGGTACCAGTGTTGGACATAGCAACAAGGAATGAAAAATGGAAGTGCTAAAAATAGAATTGCTATAAATAGCATTTCGGGATGGATTCCTATCTTAGTTAGTACTTCAACTAAAATAGAGAAGTAAAAAATCGAATTTGATCTTAGCAGCTGTTTGTAAAATAATTAATTAATTCACCATGAGTTAATTAGTTGTAGAAAACTAAACATGAAGTCTATTTGGGGACATGCAATAGTTTCTCCATTGATTGAGGAATTTATCCCTTTAGTTAAAGAGATAAGGATGAGTTGTAATATTGAGTTGTAATTACTTGGCTCAGTTAATTGAGTCAATTCCAGTTAGATTAATTCAAATAGTTTATTGAGTTAATTGTGAGATCAGTTAGTTAATGCTTGCATGCATGTAACTGTTGCTCTCTAGATAACTGAATATTCTCTCATAAATAACTCATGCATGTCAATTCAGACAGAGACCCAGTTGAGATCAGAGGAGGGACAGTGTACTATCAGTTGGATGAATTTTTCCTATAAAGGAAACTCATCCATGTAGAAGGATTCATCTCCTTCAGGTTTGTGCAATTATTTCAGAGGTCAAAGCAGTGTGTGAGGGATCATTACACATAGGTGGCAGCTTGAGGACCCAGGAAAAACTGCACAAGGAAATAGGAAGCTTGGAGGGCAGAGGAGAATGTTTGTGAGAAGCCTTTAACTGTCTATGAGAAGTTGGATTACAGAGAGAACAGGATAGCTTGTGAGCTGATTCTTTTTGTAACTCGAACATATTTCCACTTATATGATAATACAGAGATTGGGGTTTTAGGCTGAGGCTTTCCCCAGGTTATTTCTTCTATGTTCATGTGTGATTGATTTCTCATTCTTTGTTATATGTGTTCTCATTGATCATGCTCAAATTGATTAAGCTTCCGCAAAGTGTTGTAGAAGTAGATATTGTATTGTGTTTTGGTATATTGCATAATCTATTGATCTACAGTGGCAATTTCTACAACATGTACAATTCAGATGATTATTCAACTGATAATACATTGTCCCTGAACTCCAATCCCAACTAGGTCTTTCTCTGATCTAACATGCATGAGTTAATTATGAGTGAATCTTCAGTTTACTAGTTGATCAGTGCTAGTTACACCCCACTACTGGATCTCCCACTAATCCCTCCATCAGTTGGAACTATTTTAACTTAATTTAACTCAGTTAAATTGAATTAAATAATTACAACTCAAAATAAACTCAACTGGGGCTCCTAAAAATTTAGGAACCACTATACTTGACTCTAGATAGACTCTCAACTCGAATTAACTAATCCAACTAAGTCAAATTAGCTTAGTTAACTATTACGAGTTTTCATGAGATGTGGAATTACAATTTAATTCAAGGAAAAAAATAATTAGGATTTTCTTGTTGCATTTTCAACACCAAGAGCATAACAAACTAACTGATTTTATTTCCAATTTGTTACAGTATTTTTGAATCCAAATACTCCTATGGGAGAGAATGTAATCGAATCCATACAAGTACCATAGAAAATTCCTCTTTCTCCAGGTTGAAACAAGCAATACATGTGCTCATGAATAGGTTAGTTGAGTTCATGAAGTATGTCCCCCCCTTGGAAAATATTGTTCGAGCTTTAAAATTGTTAAATATTGATATGAAAATGCCTCTGGAGCCTAGCTTTAGATTAAGATCTCCCTTTAGAGTCCAGTTTGTCCAGATCCAATTGAGGAGGCTTCGTTCTGAGGGCCAATGAACTTACATATGATAGTATATTATTTCATATGTTTGATTGTTGCACCATGTTTCTGTTGAGATTTCTAGAAGCAAAAACGTATTATTCTATGGAATGCATATGTTGTTGTTTGTTGGGCTATGTGCATCAATTGCTAAAGTTGCAGGGTTGGGAGTCGTTGAAGTTGATAGGTTGGTTCTCACTGTTGGATTGGATTTGCCAGTTTTGTGTGGCAGAGGGGTGTTCTGCCTATTGGCCACAACATTACAAAAGCGGATATTGGCTCCTCCCCCGTAAGGGGGCGCCATGATAGGAGATAGATGTTGAGTATTACAGGGAGTTAGATCTAAGAACCCAATATTTCTCAGTCACCTCAAAACATCCTGAATTAGTAGTTATGGCCATTTGAAGATTAGTAATAAGAGGAGGACCAAAACCATAGTGCACAAAACCCTGAAACCAAATTTGTTAAAAATTGCACATGTTTTGGGAAGATCCATGGTTCAATATTTTGATCAACAATGGATTTGCTGCAAACATGCACAACATTTAACATTATTAAATGTCAAGCAAGTCTCACAAATTGGACAGATTTGACAACTTAGTGAAATGATTGAATGTTAGAAGTTGTCCAAATTGCATGACATTTAACCTGACCTGTCATCCCAACCAACCAATGACACATGGAAGCATTTCGTATGATGTTGACATGGACACTTTGTATAAATGACACATGGATATTTTTCATGGTTAGCATGACACATCATTTACTGATATCAGTAGGATGACATGTAGTCATCAGTTTGTGACATGTGACAAGGACAAATGGAAGCTTTGGACTGGTGAAAATCCTAAAAATGAGTGACATGTGACACCTCACCCCTCACGACATGCCACGTTGCATGATGATGTCATGCAAACATCATCATGCAAGAGACCAGGGACCCCTAAGGACTCGGTCTTGAGGCATAGTCATATGAATGAGGTCATATGTAGATATTTTATCACACTATTAGCAAACCTCTAATGGGTAGGTATATCACCAGAGAAGAGGAATTTTATACAAGTGCGCCTGGAAAAGGACTTTTTGTAGAACCCTTAGTTTATTTTATAGTTTTATATGGTTTTTATGAGTTTTTGGGGTCAATATTGATCCATATTGGATTTCGAAATACATTGGGTGATATGGGCTTAGAGATGGGCATAACCAAAGATGTGTAATGTCTTGTTGACAGTTATTTGATGACCAAAATCTCTTTTGCATGTTTTGAGAGTCTATGAGCAGGTAGCAGTTATTTTGGATACATGGTGTAACTAGGTTCCAAGAAGGGGCTTGAGTGTCCTTATCAATGAAATGGTTGGAGATAAGTATGGGAAGTAGTGTCACAGCTAGTATTAGTGATTGATACGATTATTAATTGTAGTGACAGTGGTTGTAGGTTTATGATATTAATTGTAGTGCTAGTGGTTACAGGTTGTGATAGTGATTGCAATGATAGTGGTTGTAGGTTATGACAACGATTGTAGTGGCAGTAGTTACAGATTGCAGATTGTGATATTACTTATGATTCAATGATAAATGATGATAATGGATCCAATTTGAAATGATATGAAATAGACGTCCACAAGAAATTGAATAAGGAGGTGGGTGCCACCACTGAGCTTAGCGCATGAATTATGTTGGAGCCTAGTGTAGGTTACAGCCCGCTCATTATCAAGGTTAGAGCCTCAATCAGGTTGGAGCCTATAGCAGGTTGGAACCCGCTCATTATCGAGGTTGGTTCCTTAATCATGTTGTAGCCTACAATGAGAAAATCCTTGCATGTTTTCAAGGTTTGTGCCTCAATCATATTGTAGCCTACAACAGGTGGTAGATTGCATGTCTAGGGGGTAGTTTCCTCGAGCAGGTTGGAGCCTGCAAATCTATGTAATGTATTGAAGATAAAGAACAAGAAGATTCACAATTTTCTCTTGTATGGATTTCCATGCAAAATCTTGTGTCTATTTATGATTTGGTGGCTTCTTGATGCGTTATTGACATGATAGTAGCTTGATGATGCATTGTTATAGTTGATGATATGATGCTTATGATTCATCACTATATGGTTGATTGATTATGAAAAGTTGTGAAATGGTAAAATTGATCTCACATTGATTCACCCCCCCACTCAGTGTTACTTTTGGGCCAACACCAGTTATTCTAAAGAGACAACCTACCTCCAAATGACGCAGACTAAGAAGTATACATGGATGTTAGAAAATCTTGGTTGCACAAGGTGGTTTCCCATCCCTCTGTATTCCCATGTGAAAAAATAGTTGAATGGATAACAAAACATGTTGAATCTTAAGAAGCCATGATCATGGAGAATCATGAGAATCCTTTTACTTCATTTAGTGTTTCATACATTGAGATGTATTACAAGCTCCCCAAGGAAGAAATAACCTTGGATGATAACTACTAAAGACATGATGGGTCAACAAAGGAAGGTTTAGGTCCCAGTCGAATAAGGAGTATCCTACAAATAGGATAATGATCCATGTGGATCTCTAGACACCAGTGGCATGGAAAAGGCTCAAAATTCAAAGTGGCGGAAAGCTGATTAACTTTACATCAAATCGAAGTGCTTGTCGCCCTGATTCCAATGGTGTGAACAACACTCCAATCCAAGTCTAGATGAGGAAGATAGAGGCAGTCAAAGTTTGGTTGACTTTTGCTGACTGGGCAGGATTAATGGAGACACAATTTGGACTTTTTCTGACATACGAAATCCAGCCAACTCCAGCCAGATTCCTAGCGAAATTGTCACCTTATTAAAATGACTCCTTTGGGCAAAAATCCGGATTTTTAAAATCAGCCATTTTGTTGTTAATAACAAAAAATCATTAAAAAAAGGGTGGTGTGCCACCAACCCCGCCACCCCAATCCTTATCAACATAATGTATTAATGGAGGGGCAGGCCACTACCCCCAGCCCCTCCCCCCATACCATGGAACCATTGTGTGGGGTCATTACCATGCTTGCACGATAAAGGTGGGTCGGCCCTTGGGGCGCAGACCCAACCTCCAACCACCACCATTAAAATGGATACGGCACCATAAGGAGAGGGGACAGGTGAGGTGGGTGGGCTGCCCAAGGCGGGCCCAACCCGATCTCCCTTCCCATTTAAATATTTAGCTATGTAAAAAAGGGAGGAGGCGGGGTTTGACCGCCTGACCTCCTCCACAATACTTGGATCTTAAACCAACCCGCCAACGGAGTCTTTGTGAAATTCATCCGCCATTTTTTTATTTAAACTCAGTTCATCAGTGCGCCTAGGTAGAGGAGTGTTATAGACATTTTTGGGCACTTCAACCCCAATCACAAATGTCCATAAACTGAGGGATCTTAAGTCCCTAAAAGGGTTTCTTCACTACCTAAAGGAACAAGGTCAACTAATTACATCATCTCCCAGAAGTTCTCCACTAAAAACTGCTCATAA